>CANHQG010000245.1:0-60446 GCA_947462335.1 Harmothoe impar
TAAACTCCACCCCCAGTTGGATCTCACCCCACCTCCCTGGTCTCTCTCCGCCTCCCTGTGAGTCTATCTGCTCTCAGAACACAGGTCCCCTGGAGCTTGGGTGGAGACCAACGCTGAGATCTCCTACACAGCACGCTGAGGCCCGCAGTTCAATAGGGCTGCATTGATCGTGGTAATCCTACCCCACAGAAAGTTTGAAAACATGTGAATAAATCCTCATCTTGAATCATTTTAAAAACACTCACAACTTCAGGGGGGGCTCTGGTTTAGAAGAAGCAACTTTTCGCGATCAAATATTATCGTTTTTCAAACATAGAAAAGAGAGGTTGGGTGTTCAATTACCGAGGAGGAAGGAATGATTGGTGATATATGAATTGGTCTCTTATTGTTCCCATCTAAGTTATCTACGGGATCTCAAACCTAAATTAACTTTACATCTGGAAATACAGCGTTATAACACTGTACACACCGATATTTCTTAGTAAGTTTACAAATCAGACTAGGACAAAAGTACTGGTCATCACAGTGGTGAGTAGTTGGGGGAACTTGGAGGTGGTGGTTGTTGGGGGCGGGTTGTCATTTTTGCCCGGGGGGGGGGGGGGGCACTCCCTATATGATCTATAGTAACCATGTGCGTACACAAAATCCCGGGAAAGGGGTGCATCTTGGGCCCCACTGGCGGGTCCGGCCGGTCCCGCCATTAGGGGACCTTTTTGGGCCATTTTGGGGCAAAAGGGGTATGTTTTTAGGCCAAGAATGTCAAAGCAAAAAGTCCAAAAATTCCTGTTAAAAGGGGTATATTTCCCGTGGAATTTGGCCCAAATTTATGGTGGTATCCCTCCCAAAGGGTTCCAATTTTATTTCATGTGGAGAAACAAAGTTACTATGCTTCAGTACTAAATTGGTCGTTCTCCACACCCCTGTGGAGAAACTGATGCTCATTCTCCATGGCCTGTTTCTCCACGATGGCATCACCAAAATAGCTATGAAACCAATCTTTAAATGTATATTTTGATGAAATTAATCAATCACATAAAATAAATACAGAGATCCACTCTAATCAGTCTGAACTCCTGGTTTCTCCATGAGTGGTGCATCATCTCTTCATCTATAAAATATCTTTGATCGAAGAAATAGTACTCTATTTGATGTCAACATGCATATATCATAAGATAAGATATATCCCCTTCCCATCGGATCCAAACTCATCCCTCATCCCCCAAATTAGTAGATTACCATCCACCTCTGTTGTTAACTAAACAGTGCCCCCTCCCCAGCCCGGGTCCCCGCCCTGTGACAGTCAGGTGAGGTGTGTGGGGGGCGGGGCCCTGTAGCGGACCCCGGGGGCGGCAGGGGGGGGGGGGGGGGCTGCTGTAGGCGGGGGGCATGGCTACATACCCCCCTCAGACCGTTACATTGACTGCAGACCTCTCCTACTGCGGACCAGCACCCACCTGGAGTACTGGTGGGCACTGGGGGTGCTGTACTCATTCTGAATGGCTGCTACCGCTGCTATCCACCCCCCACCACCACCTCCATTCTATAGTCAAGTTTGAGGTTAATTCTACCCCCATGTCTATCAAAGTACCTTAATACTAGTACATTGTATGATCATTGATGGTTTGTGTCAAAGCTTTAGTTTGACAGAATCTTGAGTGAAAGTACAACGATGTACCGTCATGTCACTTTTTGTCAGGTGGTCCTAGATAGTTTATGCACATCCCTGGTAGTCTTACCATAACCCCCTCCCCTACACACTCCTGTGCTACCCCCACGGCTACCCCCCAGTCACGACCCCCTACCTCACCCCCCTTAAGGGGAGACTGACAATATGGACCCCTTCAGGGACAAGGGCCACTACCCCCGACAGCGCAGCAATTAAATGGTTTTAATGTCCCCCATTGAACAGGTGCAACCAAGTGGACGACTTACATGGCCTAAGCTAACCGAACAGGAATTATTCTAATTATGCGTGTTCTTCTATTAATTTGTCTTTTAAATTGCTATAACCAACTTTTTTCTTCAGAGTTTTGGTTGTTATTACTTTTTGATGTGCACTTTCTCAATGAGCATCAATTGACTCAGATTAACTTTCTCAAGTTTTTGACACGACAAGCATTAGCACAACATTAGCAGTGTTGCCGATCTGATTAGATGCGTAGAATCTTAATGGCCGGCGTACTCCTTCCAAAGTACATTTGACCTGCGTGACGGGCAAATGGCCTGCGTAAGATTCCAAGACACAGGCCAATGTGGCCTGCGTCCGGAAAAAGTATAAGCCTAACTTTCGTATAAGCCGCACCCCATAACTTGGGAGAATCCTATAAGCCGAACAGGGTATGAAAATTGGCAATTTTGTATCGTCTTATACAAGCAAAAACCCTCGTATAAGTCTCTTCCCCACTTTGGAGGATAATATAAGCCGCACTAGGGTTATGACTTTCATGCAAGCCGCGGCTACTACGTACAATACAATGAAAAAATGTACTTATTATCTTCACTTCATGTTTCTAACACTACCTGCCGGGTACCTTAAAGTAGAGGGGGTACTTACTGCTATATTATATGCTGCCTGTTGATGATCTATATCTAGTACAGGACACAAGAAACTGAGAACGGCCAGAGGTGAGGTAGGTACTAGAAGACGTAAATATAGGGTTAAAGACCTGCACCGATCAGAGACCAGAGTATAACATAGCACCCACTTAGGGACACTTAATGCAGCAAACTAATGGCTCCAAGGGATCACACCAGACCACCACTGACTACCAAAACACACTTTCTTAAAACCACTGGATCTTGAGTCATTAGACCCCCACATGGACCCCCAGCTGTGTCTCTAGTGCCCCTGTGGAATGTTGGAGTTGGGGGAGTACTGTAACTTGTGAAGAATTGTCACTAAAAAAGTGTCAATCATAATTTATAAACTAGTTAGTCATAGGAATTTTATTTCTACCCGAGGGGAGACCGGTGTCGAGATAAGACAGAAGCTGAAGAGGAGTGACTGTAAATTCTTGTGCGGTACGTACGGGTCGGACCCCTGGTGATGCTTAATTCGATTCTCCCAGCTTACACAAGTGTTTTTACAAGTATAGTACAGAACGTCTCCTAAAGTAGCCAAAACCAGACCCCAGGTGCGGCTCCCAATATTGGGGTGCGGCTCTTTAACGAGGGTTGAGCTTATACCCGAGAATTAACAGCAGTCCAGCCTTCCAACTTGCATTAGATACAAACGAACTACGGTTAAAAAGTCGAAATGTTCAAATTAAGGCCCCTGAATAAAGTGTTAAAAATAGTCAACACGGGAAATATGCAATCGGGTATGAGCATCTAGTTCA
Source organism: Harmothoe impar (assembly GCA_947462335.1). Classification (NCBI taxonomy): domain Eukaryota; kingdom Metazoa; phylum Annelida; class Polychaeta; order Phyllodocida; family Polynoidae; genus Harmothoe; species Harmothoe impar. Next base: position 3,339 of record CANHQG010000245.1, read on the forward strand.
TTTCTGTTAATAAATGTGACGTCACTAGTTGGTGCCACCCGAAATGTCAGAAGACGTGTTATTGTCTTTCTCTGGTTTGATCCGAGAAATCTACCGAATTCTATTCTAAAGGCCCTCTATAGTTCAGTACATATCTTGGCAACACAAAGAAAAACACACACTTAAAGCCAGGGAAAAACTTGAAGACTTTAATCCCTGATAGATTGCGATCCTCACGGTGAGAGCAATATGTACCAATATGGAACACAATGGATATTACTCACGAGTAAGACCATTCACAAATCAGTGATATGCTGCATGCAGCATACAGGACCTAAAAGATTCACTTTTCTCAAGCCCACCGCCCCCTCAACACCTCGTCACAATTTTGAGCAATTTGCTCTATGCCATGTTCTAAAATGTTTCATCATTTAACCCAAAGAGGTCCCCCCCCCCACACTAGTAATTGAGGTAATTTGTGAACGTTCCCTTATTAAACCTCGAACTTAGGACAGAGTAAGTAAAGAGTACATATTTGTTACGTACAGTTAATCTGCTACCTCTACGCTGACTGTAATAAGTGCATAAAAAAGAATCAAACATTCCTCAAAAAGGAAGACTGCTGATTTTTATACGTCACATGTGAACATGTGAAATAGCTGGGCATCCTCTAGCGGCGCCGAAGGGAACTACTGGCGCCTCACGTCCGGTTACCCCCCACGAGGCCCCCTGGCCGCGTCTATAGTTACCATGACAACTCCGTAGAGGCTCTCCCATTAGCGACATCTACATGGCATGTAGCACTGCTACATTGTTCTTTCAGAAACCAGCCCCCCCCCCCCCCCCGGCCAGTTAAAACTGAGTTCGACCGACCCCTTTGAGCTATACTAACGCGCTGGATTTTTTATGATTTTTTTTTTGCTAAAAAGGGGTAACCCTTTTTTGGTCCCTTCTCAAGTGGGGTCCAGATTCTTTTGCCCCCTCCCCTCCCGGGGACGAGTTTTTTTGTCCCCACCCCTTTAAAAAAAAAAAATACAACCTCATTAAATCCAGAATATCAAAGGTGAAATCGTATGTACAGTCAAGTGAAATAGGGGGTACCCGTAATTGCATACAGAGAAAGACACGCTTCACAAATGGGCCATCTCAATTGCCTTCAATACACCACTTTCATATTATATGTTTACCGCAAGATGTCTGATAAGATAAGTAAAGAGAGTATCAATTGGTTTCCCTGCAGTAGGATGGGTTGAACCCCAACAGATAAGTTGAAATGTAGCCAATACACTCCAACAAGGGGACAAATTCAAGGATTTTACGGCAAAGCCATAGTGGCTTTGGATTTTTATAGGATTGTTATGAACTACAGGTGAGAAAACGAAGGGGCATAGATTTATGCTTTTTGGTGTGTCTAGGGTTCTAATGCAATTCAAATGTGATGGTTTGCAGCAATACTGCATGGTCAGTTAACTTACATGCACTTAGCTAAATCTTTTTGATTTCTATTGGTTTTACTGCTGCTGGTATAGTTTTTGGAGGCCATCTTGGCAGCCATCTTGGAAATTTCCCGGATTGAAAATCTGAGCATGAAAATGGATTCTGCATCCCAGAAAACCCTACTATCCATGTATCACACAAGGAAATCAGACAATTTTGAGTTTTTGGTGGCCATCTTGGCAGCGATCTTGGAAATTTCCCGGACTGAAAATCTAAGCCTGAAAATGGATTCTACATCCTAGAAAACCCTATTATCCATGTACCACACAAGGAAATCAGACAATCTTGAGTTTTTGGCGGCCATCTTGGCAACCATCTTGGGAATTTCCCGGATTGAAAATCTGAGCATGAAAATGGATTCTGCATCCCAGAAAACCCTACTATCCATGTATCACACAAGGAAATCAGACAATTTTGAGTTTTTGGTGGCCATCTTGGCAGCCATCTTGGGAATTTCCCGGACTGAAAATCTAAGCCTGAAAATGGATTCTACATCCTAGAAAACCCTATTATCCATTTATCACACAAGGAAATCAGTCAATCTTGAGTTTTCGACAACCATCTTGGCAGCCAGAGGGAGGGGCAGAGGGAAGAGGAGGGGGCAGAGGGAGAAGGGAGGGCAGAGGGAGGAGGAGGGGGCAGAGGGGGAGTAGGTTACAGGAAGGAGGAAAATGGGGTAGAGGGGGGAGGAGGGGAAAGATGGGAAAGTAGGAGAGGGCAGGGGAAGGAGGAGAGGGCAGAGGGAGGAGAGGGCAGAGGGAGCAGGAGGAGGAGAGGGCAGAGGGAGGAGGAGGAGGGGGCAGAGGGAGGAGAAGGAGGGGGCATAAGGAGGACTTGTGTTGGCAATATATTATTTTAGGTTTGTTGCATGTGGTTTCTTGCATGTGTGTGTGGGGTGGGGAGGGGTAATCATGTTGGACTTCACAGTTTGTCTTTGGGCGGGCTTGAGCGATTTCAAGAGCCACCCTGGACCACTCAACTTCTAGTACAGGTCCTGTATGTGCATAGTATGGGAATTGGCATTGACATTGACAGCTTGGCTTGACATAGGAGTCAATAGTTATTAGGCTGGTACCTATCCTTGCCATTGACAGCCACATTAGAGAACTCAAAATATGGCTGTTCACAAGATGTTTAGGCCTTACCACAAGGTACACTGGTACTACATGCAGTAACTGAAAACCAGATCTAGGTTAAATAAGTCTTGCACACACCTGCAAGGACACATGGGGATACCAGTCCTAGGCAATGTTTAAGGGCCAGCTAGGGCTTAATTTAACAATGAACAAGGGGACCTATGCTAGTCTTTTCTTGCTACTTTTTCCAACTCTCTGTGTGTGGTGTCAATGGCTTTGGGGACAAGGTCCCAAAGCCAATAAGGGGGTCACTACAATGTGCGGAAAAAGAGAAATACAGTAGATATTCGCACATACAATTGTACCGCGCATCTCGCCCTCAGCTAGACTTAAGGTGGGTCAATATAATGCCAATTTCGTCCACTCCGCCGTTTCCTGAGCAGATACTTTCTCTAGTTTGACCAAAGACCACCAGGGGACCTTTGTTTCATATTGGCACAGGTAATATCAAGTGGTTAGAAAATAATGAAAGATGTTGCCTGACCGGGGCGAGAACCTTCAACCTTGTGATATGAAGGCATGCATTCTGCCACTGTGCTATGGAGTCTGTGGCGGTGGCTCTCATTCAGAAGTCATACATAACTAGCCCTTAGTATATTTCCATTTCCTTTCAACTTTTTTTTGTCACTGGACAAAAACTTTAGAAATATGCCCGGGACCATATGTTCAAAAGGGATTCTCTAGAGAGAGAACATTAAAACCTATATCAGGGCTCGACTAATCGTTTTGCACATGTGTGTCCACTGGGCACAGGGACAAAAATAATTTGTGTCCAGTCCAAGGAATCTGTGCCCGACCGAGCCATGAAATTTAGATATATACTTCCTCTTTGATAATAGGATTGTTTTCAAGATCTTGCATTGAGATATTGACTGCCATAATTAGAATCGTACAAGCTACGAGCTTTCCAACCGTGTAAAACACTAAGTCTTGGCTTGGTGAATTTGCTAGTTTAGTAATGGAGATATGGTCCATGGAAATAATGGAAACTTTGCTCAGTTTCAGTTGTGTCCATTGGGCACAACTGTCAAATTGTTCTGTGTCCAGGGGATTTTTTCTGTGTCACGGGCACTGGAGACAGCGATTTGTCGAGCACTGCTATATCCTGAGAGAGTTATATAGAAATTTAGCTACTTTTCAATACTATTTTATGTACATATGTGGCAAAACACTATATACTCCTATTATATGAAACATTGACTTCAGGCTTGAATATCTCAGAAAACAGCTCGGGACCCTCCTATTTTCCCAGCTTTGTTGGAAAGTGTATGCTATTATGGTCTTATGGCAAAAAACTGATGAAAATCTAGCAAGTTTTACACCAAGGGATTGACCCACCTTAACGAGAACCACATAAGCCGCACCTGGTGTCTGATTTGGAGTCTTCCATGAAGTATGTACGCAAATTTTCTCCAGAAATTGACCCCCCACCCCCCTAAAGTTCTTGTCCACATTAAAATAAAGGGTTCATGTACGCAAAATCAGAGAATAAACCCCTCCCCCCACCCCCCTTGGTGCGTACAAACTTTATGGAAGGCCCCTTCCAGATACTACCGTAGTATTAGTACTTTGGTACTGCAGTATACATTTAAAACGTTTAAAAACCCTCTTTATAACTCACATAACTTATTACAGAATGATGCATGTACGATTGTATTAAGATATTTCTGAAATGAAAATGTCAACATTTCTTGCTGTCATGGCCTAGAGTATACCTCAGGCTCAGTAGTTGTAGGTCTCCGCCGTCCAGTGCTGCCCTCTGGGTACATCCATGAACACTACTATCGGGGTGCAGACTTGTCAATCTTTTTTTTTAATAAGTTTTTATTTCATCCTGGTTAACAAGTTCACAAAATACATGTGTTCGGCCACGAATCAACCAGTGTCATAGTGAAGCTATATGATCATACCATACACTTGAATTCCATTACAATATTCATATTTACACTTCATAAAATAATTATACTATGAGAAAATGTGAATAAATCTAATGGAGACGTGCATCATATTTCCGTCTCTGTGACTGTGAGGTTTAGGCCTGCAGCGCCCCTACATATAGGGCTGAGTAACGGTCCCGACGGCACTCTGACTGTTGCTGTGGGGGTACCGAGATCTGAGCCTTTAGCCTGCAGCACTAGCAGAGGGTGCACTCTCCTAGCACCGTCGTAGTATAGATCCAGTTGCACAAATTATGATATGTTTGTAATCATGGGATTAAGACGAAACTCGTTCCTGCCCTCAAAAGCAGGACGAGAATCGTATGTATCGTATGTACATGTATCTTAGCTTTCATATCACACAATGCCAGACAAGTTGCCTACCTTTGAGTTTTGAGTTATTTTACTGAGGGTACAGTAATGTGGTGGAGGGTAAACAAGGGGACAAATTCAAGGATTTTACGGCAAAGCCGTAGTGGCTTTGGGTTTTATAGGATTGTTATGAACTACAGGTGAGAAAACGAGGGGGCATAGATTTATAATTTTTGGTGTTTCTGGGGTTCTAATGCAATTTATGTTTGATGGTTTGCAGCAACACTGCATCACTGACTGCATGGTCAGTAAATTACATGCACTTCCCTAAATCTTTTTGAAATTTTATTGGTTTTACTGCAGCTGGTATAACAATAGAATCCAATATGTGCCAATGGAAACAATTAGGTACCAATGCAACTCCATTGATGCCTATGCAAATACCATCTTGGCAGCCATCTTGAAAATTAGCTGGATCAAAAATCGTAGCCTACAAATGGATTCTACACCCCAGAAAACCCTATTATACATGTGTCATACAAGGAAATCAGACAATCTTGAGTTTTTGGTGGCCATCTTGGCAGCCATCTTGGAAATTTCTCGGATTGAAAATCTGAGCCTGAAAATGGATTCTACACCCCAGAAAACCCTACTATCCATGTATCACACAAGGAAATCAGACAATCTTGAGTTTTTGGTGGCCATCTTGGCAGCCATCTTGGAAATTTCTCGGATTGAAATTGTGAGCCGGAAAATGGATTCTATATCCCAGGAAACCCTTACTATCCATGTATCACACAAGGAAATCAGACAATCTTGAGTTTTTGGTGGCCATCTTGGCATCCATCTTGGAAATTTCTCGGATTGGAATTGTGAGCTTGAAAATGGATTCTACATCCCAGAAAACCCTACTATCCATGTATCACACAAGGAAATCAGACAATCTTGAGTTTTTGGTGGCCATCTTGGCAGCCATCTTGGAAATTTCTCGGATTGAAAATCTGAGCCTGAAAATGGATTCTGTATCCCAGGAAATCCTACTATCCATGTATCACACAAGGAAATCAGACAACCTTGAGTTTTTGGTGGCCATCTTGGCAGCCATCTTGGAAATTTCTCGGATTGAAATTGTGAGCCTGAAAATGGATTCTACATCCCAGAAAACACTATTATCCATGTATCACACAAGGAAATCAGACAGTCTTGAGTTTTTGGCAGCCATCTTGACATTCAGAGGGAGGAGGAGGGGGCAGAAGGAGGGAAGGCAGAGGGAGGAGAAGGTAACAGGAAGGAGGAAAATGGGGTAGAGTGGGGGGGAGGGGTAGATGGGGTAGTAGGAGGGGGCATAGGAAGGAGAGTGCAGAGGGAGGAGGAGAGGGCAGAGAAAGGAGGGAGGAGAGGGCAGAGGCAGGAGGAGGAGAGGGCAGAGGCAGGAGGAGGAGGAGGGCACAGGGAGGCACAGGGAGGAGAAGGGGGCACAAGGAGGACTTGTGATGGCCTTCCTTGAAAGACTGTAAACTATTATATCAGGGTTGGTGCATGTGTGTGTGGGGTGGGGGAGGGGTAATTATGTTGGACTTCACAGTTTGTCTTTGGGCGGGCTTGAGTGATTTCAAGAGCCACCCTGGACCCACTCAACTTCTAGTATAGGTCCTGTATGTGCATAGTATGGGAATTGGCATTGACATTGACAGCTTGGCTTGACATAGGAGTCAATAGTTATTAGGCTGGTACCTATCCTTGCCATTGACAGCCACATTAGAGAACTCAAAATATGGCTGTTCACAAGATGTCTAGGCCTTACCACAAGGTACATTGGTTCTACATGTAGTAACTGAAAACCAGATCTAGGATAAATTAGTCTTGCACATGCCTACAAGGACACATGGGGATACCAGTCCTAGGCAAGGTTTAAGGGCCAGCTAGGGCTATATCTAACAATGAACAAGGGGGCCTATGCTAGTCTTTTCTTGTCGAAAAAGCGACACTGTGGTCAGTGGTGCAAATGGCTTTGGGGACAAGGTCCCAAAGCCAATAACAGAATATTTGGACTACAGGATTTTAGCGCAGTCCTTCTTATAGGTGGCATGGGGCAGAAAAAAAGAAGCTGCTCCCACTTTTAATCAATTCATCGAAGTATATTAGGACATACCCCCAATCTGAAAGACTCAATATTGAGTATTTGTTGTTTAGCGTATACTCTCCCCCCTCCCAAATTCCATTTCCCATTTTCCTTCTTCTATTTGTTTTTGGTGGTGGTGGTGGTGGGGGGGGGGGGGTCAAATTCTCACTAGTCAGGAATTGCCAAAAGTGGCGGATCCGTAATGCAAGTTATTCTAATAAAACAGCATTGTCAATATATCTAATCTTGACAACCTGACTTGCACATATGTGTTTAAGTAGTGCAAATTAATAAACAACCAGGCCCATGCCTTACATTAATACGCGTGACGTTAAGCCCACGGACGTCAGGTGTTGCCATAGAAACACCAATAGCAGGTAATATACAGTTCACAGGGGGTCCAACATGGTGTTTATACTCCACTTGTATATACTGAGGAATAATTAATTGGGCTAGCACGCTAGCGATTTCTGGAATACAAAGTAGGCCTATAGACAGTATGTATCATTTATCTTTCTAGGTGTATACATTTGTACAATTATTAGGAAGGTGCGACAATAAATGTAAGAGGAAGGTTCTTAAATCACAATATTGAATAAAGATCTCTTTAGTAATCAAGTCAGAGATTGGACTGAACCTAAAGGACTATGCTGTAAAGTCTCTTGTGCAACCCGCACCCCTCGTATAACCCGCACCTAGTCTTTGATAAAATGGTCTGAGGTCTGATCATGGACACTTCTATAAAAACTTGTATAAACCGCACCCTGACTTTGAGAATATTGTAGAACCCGCACCTGTGATTTACTTCCTGTACAACCTGCGGCTTTTACACACGACTTTACGGTACCTTAGATTACCACCCACGAAGATACGAAGACAACAACCGTCTGCTCAGGACAGTTAACACTTTTTGTTTCAGTGTCTGATACTTAATTAGATAGATCATTAATTAGACCAGGCATGTCAGACAGAGTGCTAGGAGATCCCTACCTGGGTGAATAGCTAACAGGTTCTCAGTTTTACCGACCCGTTGGGGTTATTGCTCCCTTTGACATTTGGAGAATTCTTTATTTTATGGCAGCGTAAGATTATTTTCCTATTCTGGCCAGTGTGCTATATTCGATCTATTTAGATCTGAAAGTACCTGCTCTTTGGAAAATATCAATGCGTAATTTTCGCTGCAGTCTAAGTTCAGACATATATAATCAGGGACTATTATACGTTATTTCCGTCTTTTATCCCTTCTTATCGAGATTACAAAGAATCCACTGTGTAAGGTGGGTCTATTTCTGTTGCACATATGACTATATAAAGTCCCTGTGAGTGTCTATTCTAGTCAAGGGGGTCCTAAATATATCTCAACGCAGGTTTCACTTTGCCCCTTCAAGCGCAAATGGCAATTCCCCTTAAATCCCCTGCGCTTATACAGGACCTGCTCTCATATGAAGTCCTTAGATGTTTCAATAGACCTATTGCAATAGTGTCTGTACACTGAGTTGAAATGAGAACTGGGCACTATTTTATGTGGCCATGTATGCCCGGAGGGAGGGGGGCATGTATGGCACCATGTGAGTAGTGTAGGGAGAGGGTGGGTGGGTGGTATGGTCGACGTGCAAGTTAGTGTAGAGGGGATGGGGGGGGGGGGGGGGTGCTGACCGGAGGGATCAGGGCACGTCGTGGGTGGTCTGCGGCAAGGTGTGGGGCCGCCACCTGACCACCTGACCCGCTCCCTGGTGGTCTGCCGACAAACTACAGCACGAGTGATTGGTCAGGCAATAGAGTGAAGTCCCCTAAGGGAGTGGTTACTTTGGGAAGAGTTAGTGGATTTTCACACGAGTGTGCAAATTATTTTTTATGCCCCCGCTAAAGGAGGGTCCAATTTTCCTATTCTTTTTAAAGGAGGATTCCATTATTATTTAGTCTATAAGAATATTTATCCCAGGGCACGATTCCTCACCAAACCTACTGGGGTATCACCTATTGCTGGACAAACTTTAGGCGTGCCTAGATTGCATACAACTGAGTCATATTCTGTCGGGTGTTGTTTTCTATTCATTGTTTTTGCCATTGTTCTTTCCCATGTTCCATTCCATGTTGGCCCGGTTAGAGGTGCCAATGTGGTGAGGTGTAGGAATACCCTTAGCGGACGGCCCAGGCAGAGCTGGAGTCACCACCGTAGAGCCGGACTAGAACGAATGGGGGCAGATTAACATAGAGCCGTATGGTGGGGGAGCTGATCGGGTAGACATGGATGGGTAGAGGATGGAAGTTCTGATTAGATGGCCAGGACGGGTAGAAATTCCCTGACTTTCCCTGATTTTCCCTTACCACTATTTTTTTCATGACTTCCCATCACTCATAGAAACTCTTGAGTATGGGTACTGGAGTCACCAGCAGTCGGAAAATAGCCACAGGGAGGTAGCAACACCCAATAGGAGGCACGTCTAAGACCACCGCTGAGGCAATTAGCCGCTGTGAGAGAGGCGGGACCACCAAGTAGAACTTATTAGTAGGACTTGTTAATGTTAGTTCCGCTCATATCCCCCACACAGCGCCTTGATATGGGACCCTGCCGTTACTAAGGTTACTAAGGCGTCACTACCAACAGCAATATTGCATTTTACAGACACTACGCAGTCTGAATCTCCCCGCAATATTCAATATCACATTACTGAAAAAGATAACATCAGTCTCATCGTGTGCATTTATCGTATGTCCCCGTGTATACCGGGGAGAGCGTATGCTGGTTCTAGGGCCATGCACCAGGAGGCTAAAGGTAGTCGTGTGTCAAGGTAGTCGTTGCTGGACAAACTTTAGGCGTGCCTAGATTGCATACAACTGAGTCATATTCTGTCGGGTGTTGTTTTCTATTCGTTGTTTTTGCCATTGTTCTTTCCCATGTTCCATTCCATGTTGGCCCGGTTAGAGGTGCCAATGTGGTGAGGTGTAGGAATACCCTTAGCGGACGGCCCAGGCAGAGCTGGAGTCACCACCGTAGAGCCGGACTAGAACGAATGGGGGCAGATTAACGTAGAGCCGTAGGGTGGAGGAGCTGATCGGGTAGACATGGATGGGTAGAGGATGGAAGTTCTGATTAGATGGCCAGGACGGGTTGAGGATGGAAGGGCTGATTAGATGGCTAGGACGGGTTGAGGATGGAAGGGCTGATTAGATGGCCAGGACGGGTTGAGGATGGAAGGGCTGATTAGATGGCCAGGACGGGTAGAGGATGGAAGGGCTGATTAGATGGCCAGGACGGGTAGAGGATGGAAGGGCTGATTAGATGGCCAGGACGGGTAGAGGATGGAAGGGCTGATTAGATGGCTAGGACGAGTAGAGGATGGAAGGGATAATCAGGTTGACAGGAACGGGTAGAGGATGGAAGGGCTGATCAGGAGGACAGGGAAGGAAGAAGACAGGGCTAGTTGGATGGCAGGGTTGTTGGATAGCCAGGGCTGCTGGGTACAGTGGAGGGGTAGTGATCCCACGGCAGGCCGCACGGCGGGGTGTCTGCGGTAGGCAAGGTGAACAGGACCACCCACCTGGTTACACACCGTCCCAGAGGGGGGTTGGGGCCGGGCATGGCGGGGGGAGGGGGGGGGGGGTTAGTAGAACTTTCGGATACTAAACTAGTATGGTAAACATGATCTCAGGTGTCAAACAGGTCAAAGTCCCGACTTGTGTTCTAAAGTCCGGGCCAAAGTATGGACTTTTGCAAACACAATAAAGATGTCTTTTGACATATTGATACCCTTGGGTCATGGATAACATTGTGTGCATACCATACATTTGGTTTCTGTGGATGTCTAGGTTATAAACGTATGAGCTAAAAACTGACCTTCACTTTTCAGAACAAATAACCTGTCACACTTCTTAATACCGGTCCGGTAACCATGGCCCTAGCTTCTAGATGACCTGAACATTAGGCCACTCAAAAAAAAAGCTGGTTTCTCAGCACCGCGCACATCATGAAAATCATGATTTGGGGAAAACTTTTTTTTAATTTTGTACATTTTAGATGAAAAATTGTGTTAAATATTGAGAAATATAGAACATGGCTCCCTACCCCCACCCCCCAACTTCCCTCCCAAGGGTTCCCCATCAATGTTCCCGAACACCCCCGTGAGAGGATAGAGCAGAGCACTATACCCATAGAGCACGTCGGTGGGGCTGGGCAGGCCGGGTACAGGGGCTGCATGTGCCGGGACGGGATGCCGGCCGGCCCGGGGACCACCCAGGCCGTGTCCGGGCATGACAGTTCTGCTGGTAGAGGTGGAGGCGGCAGGGGGAATCTTTTGACGACCACTCATCATGACAATGCTGCCATGCAATGGACCACACCGGCGGCCAACAGAAGATCATAGATAGACTAGCTCAAGCCCCACCCCTTACTCGCGTCCTTCTTGATTCAAGTTCAAGTTCAAGTTCATTAAAAGTTTATTTTTTCGAAGACAAAAGTACAGTCGTCAATAAATGTCGATCTTCCTACATAATTCGTCTTGGAGGGTTTAACATCATGTCATGTGTGCGAAGGCTATGACCCTTAATTAAAGAGAGGCACACTGATAGACATAGTATACATGATAATGCCTTGCACACCCCTATCTTACAGTCCTTAGAGCAGTTCTAATACAAACAATACAATATCTAATAATACAGTCGTCCGGCATTGTGTGTAAGCTTACTGGGGAGAGATTACCCCCCCCCCCCCCCCCACACGCGCATCCCCAGCCATTTAAAAATAGGGATACTAAGACACTGAACGTAGCATATTGCTTCGGGGATGGCCCAATGGGTGGGATGAGGATAAATTACTTCTCCTCTTTGTTCATTTCGATAAATACTTGTTGCATAAAAAACCGCTCCCTTTATTATCTGGCCATATATTAGACCAGACAGGGTTCCCACGACAATTCCATATTGATTAGATTCTTTTTGACATTCCCTCACTTGCAGCTGAATTTCACAAAAATTCCCTGATTTTCCCTTACCACTATTTTTTTCATGACTTCCCATCACTCATGGAATCTCTGGAGTATGGGTACTGGAGTCACCAGCAGTCGGAAAATAGCCACAGGGAGGTAGCAACACCCAATAGGAGGCACGTCTAAGACCACCGCTGAGGCAATTAGCTGCCGTGAGAGAGGGACCACCAAGTAGAACTTGTTAGTGGGACTTGTTAATGTTAGTTCCGCTCATATCCCCCACACAGCGCCTTGATATGGGACTCTGCCGTTACTATGGTTACTAAGGCGTCACTACCAACAGCAATATTGCATTTTGCAGACACTACGCAGTCTGAATCTCCCCGCAATATTACTTACAATCACATTACTGAAAAAGATAACATCAGTCTCATCGTGTGCATTTATCGTATGTCCCCGTGTACTGTGAATGTACTTATATTCACGGGTGTAAATTTTCGCTGATGTGGCAAAAAAGACTAATTCGCGGGTATTTATTCCATACTGTAGCATGTAAGAATTTCGCGGATTTTTCATTTCCGTGAATATAGCGAAAATATATACCCAGCGAAATAAAGTACGACCACAGTATACGGGGGAGAGCGTATGCTGGTTCTAGGGCCATGCACCAGGAGGCTAAAGGTAGTCGTGTGTCAAGCCTCCATTTTGCCTCTTTGTGCAGTTTACTTTGGAGGGTTCTTTCTCATTCACTATCTATCTATCTTCTTTATAAATTAGATGCATGGATTCTCCATGAAATGGCCTTCAATTTGATGAGCTTAAAGAATGGAGAATATCTTAAATCTCAGAGAAATAGAGCATCAACACCTCTGTGGGTGACTACATGTCAGTCAGTCAAAGTGTGTTCAGTGCATTGTTTCCCAATCAGGCTAAGACCCTCATCTCACACCTGAGACAATGGGGAGGTGATTTAGGTTATCAAGATAAGGGTGGGATGCCACCTATCAGCCTTATCAGTCTTATCTGTGGCCATTGTTCAGAGGTGTGAATTGTGGCTGATAACAAATTTACCCTCAATGCACTGCTCTGAGTCAGGGGACACTTAGAAAATGGCGGCTCCCATACCATGTGGGCTCTCTTCCGTATAAGCCAGGCCCTGGGTATAAAAGCCTGGGGAAAAGGTGACTTAGTGTTATATAAGCCAGGGCCCGGGGGTTGAAATATCATTCAACAAAAATCACATTTCAGGCCATATTGAACTGTACTTCTACTTGGGGTATTTACATAGTTCTTTTGGTTCTGTAAACAACCAATTTGAATAAGATAAAGGTTAAATTGCTAAGGAAATAATGGGAAATATTGAAATATATCATTAATGTGTCGGAATAGTAGATAATTCTAGAAATTGTGAGATACCAAATGAAAGTCGTAGGCAATAATAGCTCGTATATGAGGTGCTGGGGAGAGGGGGCATCGTTTGTCGGAGGGAGATGGCTTACTAGCCCTATGGTCTCTTGGATTTTGGTTACCAGCTCAACAAATCCTGGAATGGGTGCGATTTGAACCCGTAATCTTTAGACAGTGTCCTATGACCAGGGCTAGCTTGGCAGATGATGCTTGACCCTCGGTGTAGGTTAGTGTTATTCAGTAATTAACATAGTGTCCTAAGTCTAACAGTTGAGCTTACAGTTAGGGTACTTATCCTTTCGACCGACTTTAGGTCAGATACCTATCTTGTAGTATTTAGGCCACTTAAAATTGATTATCAGCTTTGCGGACACTTTTTGGAAAAATTCGGTGATGGAGGGAGGCTTTTTTTTTTAAATACTTTTTCCTGGAGGTGCGGGAGAGCCTTTTTTTTTTTCTTTTTTTTTTTGCATAAATTGATCTGCGCATATAAATAATGAGTAAAATGTCCTTTAAATTTCGTTTCTACCCCTGTTAACAGTTGAGAAATTGAAATTTTTGCAACTTGTTATCTGATTTTTTTTAGATACGGCCTTTTTTGGCCTTTTTTTCTCTAAAAATGTGAAAAAAAAAGAGACCAATGCGGCTCTTTTTAGAGGATGCGGGCGGTGTCCGCGAAGCTGATAATCAATTTCAAGTGGCCTTACAACTGGGAACTATATGTCAATAATTGTCATCGACATAAATTGGATGTCAATGAAACCCTACAACCAACCCACCCTTTGTTAATCTCCTCTCCATTGTTTCAAGTGTGAAGAGAGGAGATTAGCCTGATTAAAACCTTTTCTTAATTTTGGCCCAGTGTAGGTCTGGTGACATTGCTTTTTCCTGGTTTGAATACCGTTATGTCTACCTCACATATAGAATAAAAATTCTCCTTCCAAGTTCCTGCGGCTGTACAATGCTGCATTCCATAGCATCAGCAGCGTCAAGCAGGGGTCACGTCGGCACCCGATTAATGGGCACCTAATCCACTCCCTCATCTGGAGGCCAAATGACGCCCACAGGGACTGGAGGGCGCCCACACGCCGTGCTGATCAGTGGGGGAGGGGCTAACGGCATGTGGGCGGCGCTGTGTGCCGGGGGGGGGGGGGGTGAATGGGCAGTCACTTCTAGGGACATGGTCTATTCCAAGGGGTCACGCATGTATCAAACAGGATTCTGATTTCCAGTCCCTCTCCACAAACCATCTGACACAATCAATGCAAATGCAATACTCGCATTGCTTTTCTTTATTCTAGCTTTCTTCATCTGATATCTACAGATGTATTTTGAGATGGTGGATGTCACAATTTTAACTTGCTCATCATCTTGTTTATTGCCAGGTTTCTGCTCTGTGACGTCCTTTCTTTCTCTTCTTTTTTTGCCCCATCCTTATATAATCTCCCTGATTTCTTCCTCCAGATATCAAGAGACCAAGTTCACCATTTCTTGTTTTTGTGCACTGGTTTCAGACAAATCTGACGAGGGAGGCTTGTTTTTTAAATGTTTTTTTTTTTACTTGCAGGCCAAAATGTATAGGATAATTTACGGGTTTCTTTGGCCAAAATTCACATTTCATTGATTGATAATTAATTGATCTCTAAAAGTGGGGAAAATGTAAGTTATTTCTTTACCACTGCATTGCTGGCATTATTAGCTTAATTTGATACCAAATGAGGTTTTTCAACAAAATTTGGCAAGAAAAAAAAAAAAAAAAAGTTTCCCCAAAACCTGATTTTTATGATGCGCGCGATGATGAGAAACCATTTTATTTTTTTGAAATACAAGACTTCCTATGCGTTAGCATTGAAGGGCCGTATTCACTGCCCCCATTGAATACAATGTGGCTGTATTCAATGGGCTAGGAAAATATTGTTTTTTCTTCATAAAATGGCTTCAAATAAAAAATAAACACAAATGCCAACTACATTAATACCATCTCTGATGTATTTCACTCGTGGGGGCTGGTGCATATCCCACTGAGCATGCGGCATCGTGGGATATGGCCCCAGCCCCCACTCATGAAATACAACAGAGATGGTATCAATGGGCGTTGGGATTTGTCTATTTATTTTTTTGAGTGGCCTTACATAAAGGCTATTTCCGCAGTCTCTCCTGCACTCTCTTCAACTCTGATCGCTATGTGATGTAAAGTTCACTCTGCTTCATGAGAGCCTAAGAGTATGTCCCAGGGGTGAAGGTATGTGGAGGGGTAGAGCTGGACTTGGGGTGGAGCCCTTATGGCTGACCTCTGCATTGACCCTGTGCCCGTGACCGGACAGCTGCCTGAGTCTGCCTCTGTTTCCATGGGAACGCCTCCAGGCCAGTGGAGTCCACCCAACGTCCAACTCCAGTGGGGAACTCTAAGCAAGGGTCTTACAGATTGTTGCGTATTGCTGCCTTTTCATTTTAATATTAGAGAACAGCGTTGTTTTTAATCATTTTGTTTTCCGAGATAATTGACAATACAGATATAGTAAAACTCATGCTGGGTAGACATGGCCAGTGTACAAAAAGTACATATACTTAAATACCTCACAGCTAGAGTTTGCTGGACGGGTATATTACTACTGGTTCGTCAAATATTTTAGTTTACATTTACTACAGAAGTTATATTTTAGTACCGTATAGGCATATATTTCCTAAATTCATTGTGTAATGCATGCCTACATCTCGTGATTCTTTCTCGTGATCTATATATACTACAACTTCACATTATGGAGAAATACTGTCAACTTGGAACCCCCAAAAAATACAATCGACATACCGGGGTTACTTGAGACACCTGGGGTAGCTTGAGACAGTTAAGAATACATTTTTTTGAGAGTAATTGGTAATATCTCTAGCATGTAAATACCTGATAAAATGTACACAATTAGGTTGATAGGTGTTTGTCTCATATTTGTTCATGTAAATGATATTTTTACAAAAAATGTCAGATTTAGGTAATTTAAAACAAATTAAAACAAAGTGTCTCATGTTACCCCGGGCTGTCTCAAGTTGCCCCGTTTGGGGGTAACTTGAGACAGCGCAAAGGTGTGCCTGTATATCTGAAAGAACTATAGCTGGATTAAGTATTTTGGAAAACAAATGATGCCCTAGAAATGGACCATAATGGTCTCTCATTTGGTAGGCTTCTCAAAATGATCTGATAAATAGCAAAGAAAATACATACAAAAAACCTCTAAAACTGTCTACCGTTACCTACATACCGGTATCTTGACTACTATTCTCCATACTTAGATACTACAACTTAAAATCATCTAGCAGCACCTAGCTAGAACTTGGAACCAAAACACTTTCACTCTCAGTCTGACTGACAGGGCAACAGCCAACTAGCAACACACCAGTGGCACGGGCAGTGCCAGTGCCAAAATTCAACAAGTGATCGACCTGCTCATAGATGAATAGCCTACCGGCACCAACACCAAAGTGAACAATAGCAATTAACATCACATCAAACAGAGATTTACTATTATATCAGATCTACTTTGTTCCACTTGGAATATCATAAGCCAAGTGTTGACAAAGGGGCCATCTTCACTTGACATGACTGGTACTGGTAGGTACACTGCCACTGGTAGGCAAACCTCCTGCTGATAGAAAAATCACACCTTTTACTAGTCACAAAACAAAGTCTACTCACCACATTTTGAGAACTGCCGCAACCTGGAGAGGGTTGGGCTGATCTACATACAATCTCCTACATTCGTTGATGATCGCTTCCAGGCCCAATGGAGTCACAGGGGCAACAGGAACATGATAAGGAAGGTAATGTTGGGCAAGGTATGCCTCTCCCACGTCCATCTTGGAAAACTATGGAGGAATCTCTTCAAGAAGGCAAGTTCCTTCTCTGTACGCCCTCCCTCCACCCACAAAGAGTGACTTCTAAAAACGTATTTGAAACTCTTGTTTACTGATGCAATTTATCTGTTTTTCGATATATCTATTGTCAAACATTTACTACAGAAGTTACTCAGCTTTTATCGCCTCTAACTTGATGGGAAGCATAATCTATATGGATTGTTAGCGAGGAAATTATAGGAGGAACAACATTAGTTGGAACAGCCGAGTAATTTCCGGTGTTTTGACGATTGTGGCGCCACCTGTAGGGTCACACCACGTGCTGCCACCTGGCGGCTCTTTTTTGAAACCGGAAACACATGTCAATATAAACCAAAACAAGTTTCTGCTCGAAACTTCGGAGTCTGTAGCAAAATTCACGGACAAAACACGCTCTTGGACGGCCAGCATGATAAATATCTTCGAGTATTGACACCACGTAGCAGCCATGGCTTCGCATCTCTCAACAGAATTTACGTCGGAAGATATTGATGACTTTTTCCGTATCAAACCAACGCCAAAACCTCGAGCGGACCGAGTCATCAATCGGTCTTCAACGAGAGTGGCACAAGGAAGCGGACTGATTCATTCAGATGCTAAACTCAACAGAGTAGATAAGCTCCCAGAAGAATTTATACCACCATACAAAAGGTGAAAGAGTAGTCTAGAGTACACTTTAATCTCAAAATGGTAAACATGTCAATTTCACAGTCCTACAGTAAATGAACTTACTAAATATGTAAGTCCGATGCCCAGGGCCAGGCTCACCACCATAAAGTTTATGCCAAAGATATTACCAATTTCAATTTCAATTTTTGTTTATTCACATCCTCATGAGAGGTAAAGGAAAGAAAATAAGGGAGAAAATCAGATTCAGCCGATAGTTACAATGGCATCACTGATGTACAAAGTTATGGTACAAAGTCATGAGGTTTACAATACACTCTATGTTCTGCGTAGATCTACATGATAGACACTAATAGTCTGCGAACTCTATATTTGACTAGGTAAAATTAATGGAACTGGCAAGTTATTAGCTATACAACATTCCATCTTCTGATCAGGTAGTATAGGCCAGGTACATCTGGCAGCACCAATAAATATATAGAGATTCTCTGTCTTTTTCAGCACCAATGAGCACCAGGTTGACTAGTAAGGATGCAAAGACAGTGTGATACAATGAAAACAAAGAGATAATAATTAAGAGATAATAGCACCACTCTTATTAATTTATTAATTAACCAGGATTGGCAGAGCTTTAATTTAGTGCAGTCTTCTTATGCTTAGATCTTTTTATCTTAGACCTGTCCTTTTTTGCAAGTGGTATCCTTTTTGTGGGTTTAAATTTTTCCATAACTGTAGCACAAAATTTTGATAGGTTACTTAGGACAATGGGGTCTTTGTTATTAAAGAGATTTGCCATGGTTACAGTGCTTGGGCGGGATGGTATATTGTTGGCGAGGAGGATTGATCGGTCATGATCGAAGGCGCTGCAGTGAAAGATGTAATGAAATTCATCTCCTACGTCACCACTCTTACATAAAGGGCACTTTCTCTCCGAATGCTCAACTCTGGTATACCTTCCCGTTACAATGGGGAGACTGTGGTTCCCGCACCTGAATCTGCTTAGGTATGTTCTATTTTTGGCATTAAGATTGACTATATATGTGTCAAGATTTAGCTCATTTTTAAAGATTCTGTAGTTATAACAGTGGCCAGAATCCATAACAGTGCTGTGCCAATCCTGGTGTTCTATGTCTGTGAGCCTTCTTTTCACTGTGGCTTTTATGAAGCTGTGCGAAGTAGTTATAGCCTCGTCACCAAATACATTGCCAAGCCCACTCTGGTTAAGACTATCCTGTACATGTGTCAGCCACTGCGACTGAAAGCCATCATTCCTTTGTCTTTCCTGCACAATTTTATATATGATGTGGGATATCTTACTTGTTTTGCCAGCAACAATTCTATGCCAGAAACTGATCATCCTTTGTTTGACAATACAGCCTAACTTAAGTCGTCCCAGTTCTCCCAATGCCATGCAATTTGCTGTGCGTGCATTCAGCTTTAGGACAAATTTACAGAAATAGCTCTGGACTCTTTCAATTTCACGCAGGTCTGAAAAACCCCATACCTCACAACCGTATAGTAATATTGGTACAATACATGCATCAAAAAGATGGCATTGGATATCGACTGGGAGCTGTAGTTTTCGGGCCTTTGACAATAAGCTAAACAGGGCTCTTTTCGCTTGTGTGACCTGTTTTCTTATGGCTTGGGTAAACTTACCGTTATAATTGAACTCTATTCCCAGATATGTATAATTGTGTTGCACTTCCAGTGGTTCACCCTGGTACAGTAACTTTGGTAGCTTCTTTACCTTGCCACGTGAGAATATTACTACCTTTGTTTTCAAGGTATTTACAGTAAGCTTCCAGTCATGGCAGTACTGCTCCAAAACATGTAGCATGTTCTGTAGGTCTTCAGTAGACTCGCTAAGTAGGATTGTATCATCAGCATACAGTAAGATATACAACTTTAGAAGTACTTGAGATTCAGGGTCAGTGCCTAGCGAGCTAACACCTTTACAATGGTTTTCAAAATGACTTTCTAGGTCATTCAAGTATATGGCAAAAAGCAGTGGCGAGAGGTTCTCACCTTGCCTCACCCCTACGTTGCAACTAAAATATTCTGACAGGCAAGTGTCAACACGTACACAAGACTTTGCTGTCCGATACATACTTTTTATTACATTCAACACCTTACCATCGACATTAGACTTGAGCAGTTTTACCCACAATGAGGACCTATCCACGGTGTCAAATGCCTTTTTATAGTCTACAAAGGCACAGTATAATCTCTTTTTCTGTGAGAGAAATAGTTCAATAATACAATGTAGGTTAAAAATATGATCAAGTGTGGAATAACCTTCCCTAAATCCTGCTTGTTCTTCTCCCATTAGATTGTTATATTCTAAATAGGTACCTAGCCGTATGTTTAATATCATTGTAAACAATTTCCCCATACAGCTAAGTAGGGTTATACCTCTATAATTGTCTGGACTATTAATATCACCTTTATTTTTATATATTGGCACTATAACACCAACTGACCAGGCTTCTGGGACAATACCTGTATCTAGCACAAGGTTAAAGTATGCACTGATGATAGCTAAGAGGTCAGAAGGACTATTTTTTATGAACTCATTGATGATGGAGTCGTTTCCTCCAGCCTTGCCATTTTTCAGCTTTTTAACCACTTCCTCAATTTCAGTGACTGTTATTGGTTGGTTAAAAGGCAGGTTACTGGTATCGTGTGTTGGAGTCCCCTGACCAGGGCATATGTTCCCTTGGTCAGTGCCTGCATGCTCAGGGGGCATGTTCGGAACAGTATTTAGACTTTCAAAATGGGACCTGAAGGAGTCCAGGGAAATCTGGCCAGTTTTACTTGTGGTCCCATGTGCATTGTTCAAGATTTTCCAGTAGTCTTTAGGATTTGTACTTTTCAAGTTACGTAAATTCTCATTTAGTTTCTTGTTATAGTCCAGCAACGCTGACTTTATGGTTGCCTTATATGCCTTACTGGATACTTTTAATAGCAACTTGTCTGACGCACTCTGACTTCTCACAAATCTGTTCTTAGCACTGAATACCTCTTTCCGAGCATGTTCACACCTGTCGCTGAACCAAGGTTTTCTAGGGGTCATACGTTTTCTGAAGTTATTTGTGCCTTCGTTGGCATTGCGGTGCACAGACTTAATAACACCAGCATGTTTACCACATTCAGTATATACCTCCGTGAACAAATTTGATATATGGTCTATGTCCTTCTGTGCTATGCCAGTACCACGGCCCCGAGTATTGGTGATTAGTGTTTTAATCTTCTCAATATCACAGGAGTTAAAGGCCTCTTTAAATTTAGATGTCTTAACGTTATCCCAATAAACTCTGGTGAGTGGTACCTGCATGTCAGAGAGTTCCAAATTAGACGGGTTATCAATCACCTCGTTGGATACAGCTGTAGTGGACAATTCCAATATGATAGGTGAATGTACATCCGATAGGCAGGAATCAAATGTGTCAACATGAAAACTATTAATTAAGGGAAACAGTGAAGCTGATGCAATGGCATAATCTATAATGCTGGTCCCTTTACATGTGAATTCGGAAGACTTTTTCCCAAATCTACCATTAGCAATTAGGATGCCTGCACTTATACAGAGTTCAATTAGTTTCTTCCCATTTGAGTCCAACTTCTTGTCAGTGTAGACCCTATTCACTTCTATACCAAGTTTTCTTATCGTAGGCTCGTCTAAGAAAAGTTCATCTGTCACATCTTCTAAACCTGTTGCATATGCCACATGCTCACATGACTCTATGTAGTCTTGTTTATTTCCGGTCCTTGCATTAAAGTCCCCTATGAGGCAGATCTCACTGTCCGGGTAGAGGCTTTGCATATGAATTAGGTCAGTCTGTATGGTTTCAAACTCGTTACCTGTACTATAGGGCGAATCACATGGAGGGATATAGACTGTACCCAGTATCAGGCTGTAACCTATGATTAGGGGATCTAATTGCAACCACTGCACATATTCGTTTTCACTAGGTGTAAGAGCTTTCACATATTTTGTAAAGTCACTTTTAATGAGCGTGGCTATGCCTCCTGATTTCCTTGAGAACTTTTGTCTGTGGTGGTAAAATGGAGTAAAGCCTTCAACTTTTATGTTCGCTTCATCAAGAGCATCCAGTTTTGTCTCTGATAGGCTAATAATATCGAAGTTATCATAGATATAGTCCTCCAATATTGAGTAATTCAGCTTTGAGATAAGGCCACATACGTTCAACCCTAGGATTCGCAGGCTTTTGACTTGAGCCTGGTAATCAGTGTTCGCTGTGGGCATTGGGAGTGACTTGTCAGATGTAGACAGATCTTCTCCTAGTTTGGGCACTCTGTTGAAGTCTTCTTCATTGAATGTTTTAGGACAAGTACTATGCCCATGGGGAGATGTTAACGGAATAACATCATCGGAACTTGCCCCCATGGACTCTGATCCCATGCTCTGGGCACCATCGACTGCCAGCTGGGGTGGTGTGGTTGGAGCCCTACATTATAAACCATTCCAGATTGCATTGGGGTGCTTGTTGGCACTTGAGCAAAACTGTGTGGCATTTGCGCAAAACGGTGTGGCATTTGGTGGTATGGGTGGTGAGCGTAGCCTTGCTGCGGTACATATGGTGCAGCCTGTGCATATCTAGCCATACCTGCCTGGTGATCTTGGTATGTTGGGTTGCCATGAGGCTCAGCTTGACCTTGCGCAGGTATCTTTGAGTTAATACCCTTTTCCTGCAGGCATCGAAGAGTTGCTTCAATCAAGGTATGTAGCTCAGGATTACTCTGACTTTTGGGGCGAATCTCATGGTCCTTGGGCGGTTGTAGGGAGGACCTGCGGTTGTGCTTGGTCTTCTTTCCCTTGTTCCGCGTCAGTCTTGGCGGCCCTTCGGATACAGCATCTGTACTTGGGTGATTCTCTCTGCTGTCTAGCTTGGAGAACTTATTCTGCACTGGGACCTGTCCCCAGTCGTTAGCCCTCTGCTGCCTTTGCGTGGGTTGTGCACCTGGCTGTTCCTTCTGCTGTGGTTTTTTCCTCTGCTGCCTGGGGACCGTCCAGCTGTCTGTTACTGTATCAGGGTGCTGGTTTCCTCCAGGAGCTTTCAGACTAGAGTCAGTAGATGTTGGGGTTGGTGTTACTGGTGTCCCCTGTTTCTCCCTAGCAATCACTAGTTTTAGGTTGGCTGCTATCTGCTTCAGTCCTGTTTCTCGTAGATGTAGCTTGTCCTTCTGTAGGGCACTGGGGAGATACTTGAATGTGGGGTTATGGTCCACAAAGCAAGTCGTCTCGGACTGCAATGACTCTAAGAAGACATTGACCTTGTCAATACGGTCATTCAGTTGGGGGTTGTCAAATCTACGAACTATTCCAGATATGATCACCTTTGATCCTTGGGAATAGAACCCAATATCCTTTATCAGGGCCTGAAACTCAGCCTTTATGTCATTAAAGGATCCATTCTCAATGTTGTTTGTTCCGCAGTGAACTATGACGTACTGCGGCTTACTTCCAGAGAGCACGTCTCCGATGCGGCGCTGTACATCTTTGATCGTCCCACCCGAGGTGACGTCAAGCACCACACTTTCTTCTCCCATAAACTTGTCCACTCGTTTCAGCATTGAGTCTGAGAGTATGACTGTTTGTGGTGTGGATTTGTCGCCGCCTGCTGTGGTGGTCGAGCTAGTGGTTGTCTCGCTGGCACTCGCAGGGACCACAGGCGGGGTGAAGTTGTCCTTCCGGATCTCCTCTCTCAAGCTCTCAAGGGTGATACCCATGAGGTTAACTCCCTTGCCGTCCTTGCCTAGTCCCCAGCATGGGTCAGTCTCCATGTTGTGGATCAGTCGGCTGGAACCGGTGGCAAGGAGTGCCTCATAAAAT
This sequence comes from Harmothoe impar, assembly GCA_947462335.1. Taxonomy (NCBI): domain Eukaryota; kingdom Metazoa; phylum Annelida; class Polychaeta; order Phyllodocida; family Polynoidae; genus Harmothoe; species Harmothoe impar. Next base: position 27,023 of record CANHQG010000245.1, read on the forward strand.
ATCCTTGATTGCTCTGCCCGCGTCTTTGCTATGCGGAGCATAACATCCCCCTTCATGGTCTGCCATTCATCGGAGGGTTTTGGGATTTTTTTCTTGGTATAGGACTTTGCCGCTCCTGCGCGCTTAAACTTCCTTACCGCATCTGCTTCGTCACTGAGTCCATGCTGCTTTAGTTTTTGGTAGCAGTACATATGCTCTTGGGATTTAAAGGACAGGTCCAAGCCTGTCAGATGGCAAGGATAGTGAGGGGACAAAATGTCCCACGCACCTCTAAAGTAATGGAGGTCTTCACTACTGCTTTCATTCGGTTCAGCATTGCCTTCTGTGGTCTTATTACTGTCCTTCAGTGTCCTCAGCTGCTTCCTAGCCTCATCCAAGTCGCTTCGTAACTTTTCGTGAGCAGCTTTGAATGGTTGAAAGGTGGCTATTTCGGCCTCCCTCATTGCGAGAGATGCCTTCATATCCTGCAGGGTCTTCTTTGTTTGTCGAAGTTCTTCCTCACTTGCAACAAGGAGGTTGGCGAGTCGTGTAGTCTTTCCGCCGTCTGCTGTTGACGATAGATAACCAGGCTCTGTCGGGGCATTGATGATCGGATAAGGGGGATTAAGGGAGTGGTCTTGGTTGTCATTTCGCATGCAAAATCTGCCTGTCCTGTATCCTGGGGAATAATGCCTAAGGCTAAGGCCGTTTTATTTTGATAACTTGGATTACAGATCCGCCGCCGAGATTTTTGGCCAGTTTTTTTGTTTTTTTTCAACCTTTCCCCTCCGAGATTTTTTTTGAGAATTTTACCAAAAAAAGTACATGTTGACCAGAAAAAGGTAGAATGAGGCCTTTCAGATTGGGGATAATTCTCAATATGTCTTCATTAGATTGCCCAGAAATGAGATTTTCCATGCTTTTTTTTTTGCTTTTTTTTTTGCCTCTGCCCTTCGGGAAATTTTGTGACCTGGTGCCGCCCGTAGGGCAGCTTTTCTTTCTTTTTTTTTTGCCTCTGCCCTTCCAAAAATTTGGAGCCAAAAGCCCGTAATCCAAGTTATCAAAAAAAGGTGGCCTAACGAAGTGTTCATTTTATAGTTAGGGAGTGACGAGATTTTTAACATCCCCCCGGTCGCGGGGTCAATATTTTTTACCCCCCCCCCCCACCTACCGGTCGAAAATCGGCACACGCATGGACCCTTTGAAGCATAGTAACGTGCAGGCGTTTTGTCTCCCCCCCCCCCCCCCCAAAAAAAAAGAGGGGTCTAGATTTTTTACACACCCCCCCCCCCCCGGTCACATAATACGTAATAATACGTAATAACATTGTTAGGCCCCACGGGCCACGCCCTGAAGCCGAAGGAGCACACACATTTTTATACTTAGGCCTACAACCCCCCTACTCCTAGCAGGTGACCCCGCCCCGGCCCCTCCCAGGTCATGGGGTCGACTTTATTTGCCCCTCCCCCCCCACCAAACGCACCTTCGGTATCACCCCCTGATGAAAAAAAGTGATCGTTCCCTAAGCTAATTCATGGAGGTATATAATGTATGTCTCTGTATTCCTGTAGGCACTTACAGCGCAGTGCGAACCAGACAGCGTATGCAGCCCACTACCAGCAGGAGGAGGACGAGCTGCTCACCAAGCAGGTGTCCTCCCTACAGGTGAGTCACACATACAGCGATACCGGGGTCCTCCCTATTAAAGGCTGAGTCGCTCGTGGTGGTCACACGTACAGCACTACAGGGGTCCTCCCTACGGCTGAGTCGCATGGAGGTCACACATACCTGGTACAGTGATGCGGGGGTCCTCCCTACGGCTGAGTTGCTCATAGTGGTGGTCACACGTACAGCACTACGGGGGTCCTCCCTACGGCTGAGTCGCATGGAGGTCACACATACCTGGTACAGTGATGCGGGGGTCCTCCCTACGGCTGAGTCGCAGGGAGGTCACACATACTTGGTACAGTGATGCGGGGTCCTCCCTGCGGCTGAGTTGCTCATAGTGGTGGTCACACGTACAGCACTACGGGGGTCCTACCTGCGCCTCAGTCGCTCGGGGTGGTCACATGTACATCCATACAGCTGTCTGAAGTGGAATGGTTAGGTAGCCAAGGAAACCTGCTATCCCATGTGCATGCGGTATCGGTCCACTTTGTACATTGATTTCATACCTGTATTTACTGTAAATTCCTGCGTATAATCTGCGGGTAATAGGCGAGCCACACCAAAGGTGCGGTTTATAATTATGTATACGCATTATTCATGCCGCAACAAGATTTATCTGAGAAATTCCTAGCCTTTTCATGAAAATTGGTTAGATGGTTCAGAATCTTGTTCCAACTGGAGCATTTACTAAATTCAAAAGGCTGTGTACAGTTAAAGCTAACATGACACCCGGGCGATTATGGGTGGCAGCAAAATGGACGCCGGCAGCATGGGGAGAAACCTGTTTAATATTAGATATGCTTACTCTGTGCCTTTCTTCTTCCCGCTGCAGCTTGTTGATGATGACAGCCAGAGTGCACTCTCACAGACCATCACTGTGCGTGGTGGTATGGAGGATATAGACACGAGTTCTATGGCCGACACCGCACCGTGCCTCAATGATAGACACGATGAGGACAATGAAGTTTATAAAACCTACAACATGCGACACAAATATGACACCAAACTGCCTATTACACAGGCAAGACAAGAGGTAAGTTTTGTTTTGTACACAATACTTCCTAGAAATGATATGTCCTATATCTATGTATGTACATAGAAGCACATGTATTTGTAGTCAGGCAGATATGAATTAAAAAACAACCAAGCAGGGAAGCATAATAGCATACAAAATAAGCATCATGTAAGAACATTTCTCCTATTATTTTAGATAATAAACACAATAGAGGCCAATCAGGTGACGGTGATTGAGGGTCCTACAGGCAGCGGTAAGACGACTCAGGTCCCTCAGTACATCCTTGACCACTGCGCTGCACAAAACAAGTTTTGTAGTATTGTGGTGACGCAGCCGCGCCGGATCGCTGCTGTCAGTATAGCACGCCGTGTCTGCACTGAGCGAGACTGGAAGCTCAAAGGCATATGTGGCTACCAGGTAAGACGTAGAGGTGATATCTAATGGATAATTAAATCAGAAAATATTTCATGACGACATTAAAGCACGATGCTGTCAGTGTGCGGCCCAGACTAGGAAAATACCATAGAACATGCTGTGGATCCTGACATTTTTTCCCCACAAAAATGTGTACATGCAAAGAATATATAGCAGTACATTTTTATATTTTGAATTTATATTGTGTATAGAAATGTAACTGCATATACCTGTGTTGCTGGCAGATTGGGATGGACCGGCAGGCATCTGAAGACACGCGCCTTATCTATATGACCACACAGGTCCTGCTGCGACAACTGATAGCTGCCAAAAGCATGCAGCAGTACACACACATCATTCTTGATGAGGTAAGAGAGTGGAAATATGTGTCAATAAAGCTCTTGATACAATGAAATTTGACTACTATAAATGTTGTAGTTCACCACAGAATCTATAATCCAATTACAAGTATGCTATGGGTACATTGACAATGTACCAATGCAAATGTCCGGTTACTCAGCCAAACATGCACGACCAGATCAAAGTAATCTTATAACTATAGATGACTCAGGGTAAAGTAACCCTGAGTAATAGACACTGCCTCATTTTGTGTTTTAAGACAAATTTGGGACATGGGAAAAAGTTTGTCTTTCGGTTGCTATTCGAGATAGACAAAAGGGGAAAAAAGAGATATGTCGGCAAGATCGGGGCACACAATATTCCCTCAAAAATTTCTCAAAAAAACTCATTTTCTCTTTGTGATATTCGCCTGCGATCGTTAACAATTTTCTTGGTAAAGGGCGACCATAGGCTCCAAGGCATTAATATTTTTCGCTGAAGATAGAAATCATATATTGAGCCAAATTTGTGTCATTTCTCTCTTCTACCCCCAAACCGGGCAAAAGCTGGACATGTCCCATGGTAACACTGTTGGTAACACAACCCAAAAGTAATACTGTAGGCCTACTGTACCATATTACTCCACTAACTTGCACAACACCCCACTATAACACACCTCCCCCCCCCCTCCAAATTCTGACCTGCAGCAGACATCCAAGTAGACAACAGATTATTGGGCTCATGTCACATGTCAATAGGGCTCATGACGATTGTGATATGCAAAAAATAGCCATGTCGCCGCGTCCAAGTAGTACACAAACAGAGAGTATGGTCATTACCGTCGCCACCTCATATCTCGTCACAGAGTGAGGTGCACCGCCTGATGGTTAGAATCGTAGCGCAACCAGTAAACTCTCGCGGGCCGCGATAACTCAGTGAGAAGGCACAAGAATACAAAAAAAAACAGGATAAAAGGAGTGTCCGGAGCTGGTGTCCCCCATAACAGAGCAATCTTTTGCGTTGCATTTATGCAACACAATTTGATTAGGGGGTGACTCGTAATCCTTAAGTACTGAAATCGGTCTGAATACAAATCACAATGCTGAAACAGTGATCGAAAATTGGCTATTTTATAGACTGCAGGTTGCTTATTTCCAGCATATGGTATTAGACCCACGTGTCAAGGGGCACGCATGGGTCGCACCATCAAGCCAAGAGTGGATGACTTGTCGTAAGCTGGTGGCCGGCCCCGGTGGCCGGCCCATGATCGCAATCTAAGGGCCGGTAGTGTGTAACTGCCGTGAGGCCGGATAGGGAGGGGCTTGCAGAATCAAAACATACACACTGCCATGTCTTTGCACCTGTCAAACTATACTTAAATCATTAATAAATATTGGGGCAAGCATCTACATGTATCATTATGGTTATCATGAAATACCACCGCCGCAGTCCCAGTTCAGTGTGCTTGCCCCCCCCCCCCTCCCCAAAACCATTTGATAATAATCATGAAATTGAAATACCATTTAACTTCAAGATCTATTGCCAAACCGGGCGAAATCTGGGCATATCTTGGGCAAATACATTTTTTTGAGGATACAGGAGAGATGAAAGCAAGGCTAGCGCATGCCACACATCAAACAAACAGTGGCACCACTGGTACTTCTCGTACTGCGCGAGATCTCAACGTGTGCAGAGCGAAATTGTACCACCCATATCTTCGCCGTTTATCGTCCGATCGACTCGCTTTTTGATAGGGGCAGAAGGCGGTACACGCCCGCAGCCTGCAACTGTCGCCCACATCTACCTGCACACACACACTCACCTACTCACCCACACCCACCTGCTCGTTTGAAATGGAATAACATACATATGACACATGACTTGAGGGTACCTTTTAACACGGAATTCATTTCTGATGCCAGAATTGACAATACATGATTATAAGGGAGTACTATATTTTCTAAGCACATGATAAGCTACAAATCCAGCTTACCCTGAGTCATCTGTGAGGTCACTCACACGCTCAATCTTTGTATTATTAATGCATTGTCTTATTTTTACATGTCTAGGTTCATGAGCGGGACCAACACTCAGACTTCTGCTTACTCATTGTTCGTAAACTACTGAGGACCAACTCCAGAGACGTCAAGGTAAAGTCATAGATGTTTCATCACCACCTAGGTTTTTCCCCCCAGCCTCTTCTGAATTTAGACCATACATATTTGCTTTATCAGACATTAGTCTATAAGCCTATCAGTCCATGGTCTTTGTTGAGTAGCATTTACCGACAATCACATTTAATGTGTCAATAGCAGTTTTGCTTACGGGGTTACTGTAGTCGCTCCAATAAGCGCAGGGTAAATAAGGGCGTTGAAATGAAAATGTAGGCCATTTCTGTATCTTGAATAAGCGCAGCTCTTGTTTAAGCGCAGGGTAAATGGTACCATCGAAATATATAAGTGCAGTTGCGCTTATTCAAGCCATTACGGTATTCTTTGTTCCACAGGTGGTTTTGATGTCAGCTACCATAGAGACATCGCGGTTCGCAGACTATTTCAAGGTACCGGTGCGGGGGATTATGGAGCCGGCACCAGTACTGACCGTGGGAGCTACCACATTCAATGTGTCCGAGTACTTCGTAGAAGACCTCTCACAACTAGGGCCGGTCAGTATTGTATTTCATTTTCTCCTCTTAAAAGCTAGATAGCTACCCATAGTTGCCCTTACTGCCATAGTATTAAAGCTGAATACATTCAGTCGGAAAAGGCAGAATCTTATATAAACTAGTCTACCTGAAAAGAGGTATTAGCACCCTAGATTCTAAAAGTTATGAGTCATTTTTGTGAGTTTGTGTGTTTATATAGTTAAGTCATATTAAATAGAATTGTTTCGTATTCATATGTATATGTATACGCATTTCAGATTCCCATGCTGGAACCAGACAGACCAGGTATTGCACCAGAAGCATTTGAGCTGGCTAAAAACCTCATCATGGAGTTTGACCAGCTGGAAATCAAACAGCAAGGGTAAGTTTCCTTCATACCATATACATCTATATACCGCTACTGCTCACACAATCATACTATAAAACATAAAGATTATGTTTTCTTCAGGCTGCTAATCCTGATTTCATACCATGTTGCCTATCATACATTCTGAAGAACAACTGTTACAGAGAGAGTCCAAATGGGTTTGCGGCTAAGCGGGGTTCGGTGTTGGTTTTTCTGCCGGGTCTGCGAGAGATCAGCGATATGGACTCGGCGTTGGACAAGGTGAAACACCGCTCTCAGTAAGTGGATATCTGACTGGAAATTGGCGGTTTATACTTTATTGGTTAACCACATTGATCAACGAAAAATAATGCCTCAATATATTTAAACCATACCCCTATAGGTATCCGGGATATAAGTAAGTCGTATTTACATAATCTCCAAACCCTACTGACACAATCTGCAAAAAGGGACCTTTAGAAACCTTTTACCGTTTTCTTTTTCTAAGGTGTCACCATAAAATGAAGGTACAGCTCGTCATGGTTGTAGTGTTCTCTTTGCATCTGAACCCATATTACCACTTTTTCAGACTTGAGGTGCTGCCTCTGCACTCCACCATTACAGCTGACGAGCAGGCACGCGTGTTTGAGTCTACTATGTCGCCTAAACGAAAGGTAAGCCCATCACATAGGATGTTGCTTTTTAGTAGGTCATGTTATCGGTTCATTGTTCCTATAGATGTGAAGAGGTTTTAATATGGCTACTTTACACATTTAAGGTTATCCTGTCAACGAATATAGCGGAGAGCTCCATTACAGTCACTGATATCAAGTATGGTAAGTTATACAGAGATTACATACGTAGTAAAAGAATCTAGTCGTTAGTAAACTTGAGCATTGATTAAAGACCAATATCAGTAATTTAGAAGTATATTATAACATTGCATATGTGCGCCAATTGGCTCCCAAACGTCCAGGGCATTATATCATTTTATTGTGCAGGGGAATTCCTGCTTCCAGTGCCCTGGTGGTAGGCTCGCAGAGGTGGGCCACGTGGGTAATCAATGCACCCTCCTGTATTTCAGTGATTGACTTCTGCCTGACAAAGAACATGGTGTGTGACAGTGAGATGTATACAAGTCTCCAAGTAGACTGGGCCTCAAAGGCCAACTGTGTACAACGAAAAGGTAAAGTATAAACTACCATTTCTATAAACTGGTATTTGTACTGATACTGAAGAGCATAATGTATATCAGCAAAGGAAAATATGATTTTCATAATCCTCAACATGCTGTACGGGTGGTGACATGGTCTTTAATAGTTTTATATAATACTTGAGTGAAGAATATATATTGTATTTGCTGTAAGATTTCTATTTGTAGAGTTGGGTATAATAATACACCCATTTCATTACTGCATTATCGGGGCTACTGATAAGAAAATTCCCAATTAATTTTGTGTAGGCCGAGCGGGGCGTGTGTCCAATGGCCGTGTCTACAGAATGGTGACGCGGAAGTTCTATGCTGAGATGCTACCTGAGTATGGAACACCTGAAATGCAGCGCTGTTCCCTGGAACATCTGGTTCTGCAGGTATGTTTCAACACCCATACTGTTCAGCTTTCGACTCACCATTTATATCTGTCATTAGTTTTTATGCTAATTTATGCTATTCCAAATGTCCAATGCAAGTAGATTTGGTACAATTTGTGTAATTTTTTTATTTCAGGTGAAACTCTTGGATCTGGGCGAGCCGAAAAAGATTTTGGGTCTCGCACTCTCACCACCTAATCTTGATGATATTGAGCGCACCATCCTAACCCTCAAAGAGGTATGCTGTTTATATACTGTTTGTATACTGGGGCCATTCCACAGTATTTCAACAAGTGGTCCCCACATGACCCCCTCAGATCCTAATAATTTTCCACCTACATGAAGATGTATGTAGTTCATGACCACATGCAAAATTGTAGCTTCCAACTCCCGTTACTTTCCGAGATTTTGGCCGCTGAATATGAGGGGGTTTGGCCCTCAGTTTTCAAAATCCCAATTTGGTGTCATCTTCAAAGTGCAATATTTTCAAGATGCAATGAGCTAGAGGTCTGGTATTGCTTGAGCTGTCTCACACATTCATAGACTCTCGGGAAATGCCAATATTCGGAGGTTTTGATAAAGGCTTATACTTGAATAATGAGCATAAAAGGTGGTAAATTTTCCTGTTTGAACTGAAATTTGAAAAGGTTTGAAAATTCATAGCATCAAAACCGTTCCTTTAAATGCCCTAGAAAATTGGCTTCCAAATGTCAGTGAAGGTCTCAACATGAAAATCAAAGATGCAGTATCTTCCATGATATGCAAATCCAATATGGCTGCCTCAAAAAGGGCAAAAATCGATTTTTGCCACTTTTCAATGCCCGATTTTGGTAGGAGGGATAAATAGTACCAGCTAATGCTCTTCACCAATCAAAAGGCCATTATGTGCCTTAAGTCGGATAGCAATATGGTATTGGTCCTATGTCTCCTTCTGGTGAAAATCAGGGGACGGAAAATGGTAAAAATGGTATTTTCCTATGATTTTTAGTTTTCATAATTCTCTTAGCAATGGTAAAATATACAAAAATAAAGCATAGTTTAAATCAGGTGAAAGTAACTGATGCCCCCTAAATCATGGTACCAAACTTGTTTCAGTGCTTTGGTTCTTTCCATTGAAATATAACATGTCAATATTAGTAAAAAAAACAAAAAAAAACAGAATAAGCAAAAAAAACAAGAATCTCTTCTATTCTTTATTTTAACTTTATTTTGTGTAAAGTAGGAGGACAACAACATGTTATATATAGCAGAAAGGTATATCAATTAATTTAAATCTATGCATACATAGGCTATTCCAAACCCCGGTTTGGTACTCAAATCCCTTCGATTTCAATTTGGCAAGGGGCTATGACACATATATGTCAAATGCATTGTTTTTAGATTGCATGTATCTGATTTGGCATTATTGAGAGTGAATAAACATGAAAGAGCTTAGGACTTTGGTAACATGTATCTGCTTCTTTAGTATAATTAGTATGGAGATCAAATCCTCAATTCTAATGGGTCATGGTGGACAGCAAACTTAAAGTGACATGGTCCGATTTTTCCCATATTCCTACTGAAATGTGTTCCAAATATTTGAAGAATGGAGTGCATTACAAATGCCCTCTCTGGGAAATTATACCTTAAATAGGATGTCCCATGCTGGTGCAGGTATAATCTTTACAGGGTATTTTCAATGAGTGCAATCATAGCGTGCACTCTAAAAGTATATATTTGAGCCTAAATCTGATAGTTGGTTGAATTCTTAGCTGAATCATATTGAATTAGATTAAATGAAATAGGTGGTACATTAAGCATGGCCAAATGGAACATTTTGGTTTATTTTTAACAGGATGGATTTTTGAGTGCCAATTATCGGACCATGTCACTTTAACTGCTCCCACCCTGATGGAAATCCAAATTTGCTTCACATAGTCTATAACACATTGTAAGGGCTTACTTGATAGAGAAGGATTGTTCAGGGTTAAATAAACTCAACCTTTTGATTCATTTTAATACAATAGTTATATCAGGGAATCCCAAATCATCTTAATGTGATGAATGAGAGAGATATTGTAACTGACTTGGCCAAATCTAAATGGACAAATTCATGTACTAAACCAGTTTCTAAATTATTGACCGGCACCATGTCCCATGGGTCCGGTCAATATGTATGAGAGTGAACACTTCGTAAGGTTTCAGTGAAGAATCGCGCATAGACCCTTTAGCACTGAGGCCGTGAACCGTAGACTAAGACCCTCGGACAGCGTTAGGAGAATCAGAACCTCCAGAGCGTGACATAGTCTCCATAGGCTCCCTGTCCCTCCCTGTCCCTGAACCAATGGTGCGCAACCTAGACCGTGATGGCCTTACTCCAAGGCCTAAGCTTGAAAATTTGTTGAATAATTTCCAATAAACACATAGCCCTAGATACTGATTTAACCCCTTGCATATTTATGTATCATTGGAATGATGGACAAGGCAAGTCTAGTGGCATTTGAAAACTCACTGGAGCCCGCCCAAGGTTATCACACCTCCCATAGAAGCTCCCCAGTACCACCGCGGTGGCTTAATCTGTACATTGCGGCCCTTAAAGGGAAGTGGCAACATGTTTGTGACACCTGGATAATAACCCTTTAAGGCCTTCTATATACACCCATCCCCAACACACTGTACACCTTGTAATACGAATATAGTAATGGGTAATGTTGGCCTCAAAGGGTTAACTATATGGTGAATGTCGTCTGCTATTTCCTATGCCGCTCTCTGCTACTTACCAGGCCACCACAAGCCTCACACATACCGCTTTTGTCATTAGAAAGTCGAATGAATTATCTAATTTGAGTACAGTACGTTATTTCTCATTTCTGACAGCAGAATCGTAATCGCCAGAAGAAGCTACCCTAATTTCATATATTGGAAGTCATATATAATCGAATTCCAGGTGGTGGCTGTAGGTGAGCAGGTGGCTGTGGGAAAGCAAGTGGCTGGGGGCGAGCAGGTGGCTGTGGGCGTCAGCGCCCGGCAGCGCGTAACCGCTGTTTTACGTCTCGGCGGAAAAAGCGAGTCGATCGGAGCGTCAGCAGCGACACCATCTTCGTTGCAGCTTCGTTTCTGGTTCGACGTATCGGGTTGGCCGGGGGGGGGGCAGCGTGAGCTGCAGATGATTTTGCCTCCAAAACCGATTTTGCCCCCAAAATCGATTTTGAGCCCCGAAACGATTTTGATCCAAAAACGATTTTGAAGTTCTCCTACCCCTCCGAAAATCGGGGCGATCGGAGCGTAAACAGCGAAGATATTCGCGATTTTCGTTTTGTCGGATTATTGGTACCTTTTATCCGTTTATCCATTTATCCCGTTCTCCCTTTCCCCGTTTATCCCGTTATCCTTTTATCGTTTATCCCGTTATCCGTTTGTCTTTTATTCCGTTTGTCGTTTATAGTGTTCACCGTTTATCCCGTTCTCCGTTTATCGCGTTCGTCGTTGATGGCGTTCTCTGTTTATCCCTTTCTCCATTTATCCCGTTCTCTGTTCATCCTGTTCTCCGTTCATCCCCTTCTCCCTTTGTCCCGTTCTCTCTTAATCCAATCATCCCCTTCTCCGCTTTCCGTTTCTCCCGTTCTCCTTTTATCCCGTTCTCCCTTTCTCCGTTTATCCCGTTCTCCGTTTATCCCCTTCTCCGTTTATCCCATTTCTCCGTTTATCCCATTTTCCGTTTATCCCATTCACCATTTATAGCGTTCACCATTTATCCCGTTCACCCCGTTCTCCGTTTATCCAGTTCTCCATTTATCCCGTTCACCGTTTATAGCGTTCACCGTTTATCCCGTTCACCGTTTATCCCGTTCTCCGTTTATCCCGTTCTCCGTTTATCCCGTTCTCCCATTCTCCCGTTCTCCCTTTGTCCTGTTTTCCCTTTCTCCGTTTATCCCTTTCTCCGTTTATCCCGTTCTCCGTTTATCGCATTCGCCTTTTATCCAATTGGTCGTTTATAGCGTTCGCCGTTTATAGCGTTCTCTGTTTATCCCTTTCTCCATTTATCCCCTTCTCCGTTCATCCCCTTCTCCGTCCGAATATCGGGGCGATCGGAGCGTAAACAGCGAAGATATTCGTGATTTTCGTTTTGTCGGAATATATTGGTACCTAAGTGTTCTCCGTTTATCCCGTTCTCCGTTTATCCCTTTCTCCGTTTATCCCGTTCTCCGTTTATCCCGTTCTCTGTTTATCCTGTTCTCCGTTTATCCCGTTCTCCGTTTATCCCGTTCTCCGTTTATCCCGTTCTCCCTTTCCCCGTTTATCCCGTTATCCTTTTATCGTTTATCCCGTTATCCGTTTGTCTTTTATTCCGTTTGTCGTTTATAGTGTTCACCGTTTATCCCGTTCTCCGTTTATCCTGTTCTCCGTTCATCGCGTTCGTTGTTGATGGCGTTCTCTGTTTATCCCTTTCTCCATTTATCCCGTTCTCTGTTCATCCCGTTCTCCGTTCATCCCCTTCTCCCTTTGTCCCGTTCTCTCTTAATCCATTCATCCCCTTCTCCGCTTTCCGTTTGTCCCGTTCTCCTTTTATCCCGTTCTCCGTTTATCCCGTTCTCCGTTTATCCCGTTCTCCGTTTATCCCATTCTCCGTTTATCCCATTCACCATTTATAGCATTCACCGTTTATAGCATTCACCATTTATCCCGTTCACCCCGTTCTCCGTTTATCCAGTTCTCCTTTTATCCCGTTCACCGTTTATAGCGTTCACCGTTTATCCCGTTCACCGTTTATCCCGTTCTCCGTTTATCCCGTTCTCCGTTTATCCCGTTCTCCCGTTCTCCGTTCATCCCCTTCTCCCTTTGTCTCGTTCTCTCTTAATCCATTCATCTCCTTCTCCGCTACTTTAACTACACACTGATGCATTAATGCATCATGACTCCTGTACACTAATAAAAAGCCGGTCACCACACCTATGGTGTGCAAATCCTAGATCTAAACCATTGCATCCTAGTGTTAATGGTATATTGTATTGTTCTCTACCAAAGAGAATTATGAAAAATACAAAACCATTGGAAAACACCATTTTTACCATTTTCCGTCCCCCGATTTTCACCAGAAGGAGACATAGGACCAACATCATATTGCTATCAATAATCGGGCATTGAAAAGTGGCAAAAATCGATTTTTGCCCTTTTTGAGGCGGCCATATTGGATTTGCATATCATGGCAGACACTGCATCCTTGATTTTCATTTTGAGACCTTCATTGACATTTGGGAACCAAATTTCTAGGGCATTTAAAGTAACGGTTTTGATGCTATGAATTTTCAAACCTTTTCAAATTTCAGTTCAAACAGGAAAGTTTACCACCTTTTATGCTCATTGTTCAAGTATAAGCCTTTATCAAAACCTCCGAATATTGGCATTTCCCGAGAGTCTATGAATGTGTGAGACAGCTCAAGCAATACCAGACCTCTAGCTCATTGCATCTTGAAAATATTGCACTTTGAAGATGACACCAAATTGGGATTTTGAAAACTGAGGGCCAAACCCCTTCATGTTCAGCGGCCAAAATCTCAGAAAGTTACGGGAATTGGAAGCTACAATTTTGCACGTGGTCATGAACTACATACATCTTCATGTAGGTGGAAAATTATTAGGATCTGAGGGGGTCATGTGGGGAAAGTTCCTCAAATCTGTCTATATACGGCGGAATGGCCCACTGCGGACACGAAGCGTTACATTAACATAAAGGAACTCATATCTCCTAAACGCTAAAACTGAGCCTTAGCCCCTTCCACGCGGTAAGCCAATATATTGCACAAAATTGCATTGGGTTACAAGAAACCCAGTGTTCAAGGGGTTAGATCTGTGGCTACCACGGAAAATGTGTAGCTGCCACCCTAAAGTATAGTGACAGAGTACAGAGGGCTAGGAACCAACTTTTCATTGGGGAGGTCCAGAGGGGCCCACGCCAACCAACTTTAAGCATTGTCTTCTTTTGCATGATGTAAAGTATATACTTTTATATTGGAATTATATAGGAAAGTAGTATTTGAGCTCCCTTTAGTTTTGATTGAGGGCCCAGGCCCCTCTGCCCCAATTTTATTATGCAAGAGAGGTAAAAGTTGTAAATTGTGTGTATTATATTATTGTTTTGACAATAAATTTTTTTTGGGGGGGGGGGACAAATTCAGCCCCCCTTTTTCCTACGCCACTTGTTTATCAGTGGCGTAAATCCCTACATATCACGATGTACCCACATGTCGCATACTAGTATCCATATGAATGTCTTCCCCTCCCACAGGCGGGGGCGCTGACCACTCCGCTAGGTGAGCTTTATAACCCACACGATGGCGCGCTCACCTTCATGGGTACCGTGCTCGCTGAGCTGCCCGTCGACATCCACTTTGGCAAGCTAATGATGCTCGGACATGTCTTTGGGGTACTGGAGCAGTGCGTTATTATAGGTAAGTGTTCAGGCAATACTATGATGAGGGACCTGGCGGTTCACAATACTATAAACTCATTTAGAAAATCTGAATGTAGTCTTGTAGAAAGTCAATTTTGAGATGTTTGAAGGGGGAACTTGGACAATATTTATGTAAATGTACATGACCTTAAAGGCAAGCAATGTCATACTCTAAATTGACATGATGTTACCTGAAGTTGTAAGGTTTACGTCTTGTACATAAAACTAATGGTCACTTAGACGTAATAAATGCTAGTCTACTGTAACTGATAGGATATGGGCATTACTACTTTCAGCTGCCATGCTGTCATTGAAGAGTGTCTTTATGCGACCGTTCAAGGCAGAACTAGAATCCTACAAGTGAGTACACCATGAGTACCTCAATTCTACAAGGATATATGTATACGTTTCTGTCGACAGGCTCTATAGTTGTACTCCTTGGACGCTCTGTTATTATTAAGACATCATTACCATTCATTATTACAATACATATTGCTCGAGTAAAGCACCTTAACCCACGGTGGAGAGCTAACACAAAGGGTTCGCACCTTGGTTATATTGCATACCGAAGGTTAAGTCAGATAGACAATGGTTATGAAAAGGTATGTAGATTAACCACAGCTTGCTGGTAGGGCGACTTGGGCTTCGCCCTCGTCTGGCCCCCACCAGCAAGCTGTGGTTAATTCTACATACCTTTTAATAACCATTGTCTATCTATTACATACATCGAAGTGGAACGCTCCTGTTGTTTCCGCTCCTACCAGGCAACACCTCAATTTTTAGTAACACTACATGTATTTCAGAATGAAGCTAACATGGGCAGCTGACAGCTCTAGCGATTGTATTGCAATGCTCAAAGTCTACCGGGTAAGGATTCTCCTGATGTTATGGGGTCATGGATTTGGTCTTTGACGGCATAATAATCCAATTTGCATTTGAAATTATGCACACTTACATCGCAGTCCTCATCTTTATACATCTCAGATTTACATAAATTAAAACACGGATGTGTCCTTTATCTGGTACATATAAGCAGATGGCACTGCTCACCAATG
This sequence comes from Harmothoe impar, assembly GCA_947462335.1. NCBI lineage: Eukaryota > Metazoa > Annelida > Polychaeta > Phyllodocida > Polynoidae > Harmothoe > Harmothoe impar. Next base: position 42,503 of record CANHQG010000245.1, read on the forward strand.
GTCCTAATAACAATGTAGCCAACATAACAATGTAGCCAAATTTTAAAGTACCTAGTTGTAGATTTATATCGATAAAGATGTGCAGTTTACATTTATATCTGATTGTTGGTGATAGATGTGGGAACAGAAGCACCAGCTGAACGCCTTCCCCGGCCGTCGTGAGGAGAGAGACTGGGGCCGCAAACACATGGTGCAGATAACGCGCCTCTATGAAGTGAGTGCTGTATATGTATGGTGTTATGTAATACATATATTTAATTTATGGAAGATGAAAGTCCCATTGTCAAAGGATTTTACGATTGAAGATAGCGTTTTCAATGTGACGTTCAAGTACCTACAATGGCAATATCAGGGTATCAAGATATGGGCAACTTCGTCACGACCTACATTTCTATCATTTTAACTACATCCCTGTCTTTGATTGGAATTGACAGAGCGTTAGGCCAAGGGCTACTGTTCAAAATATTTAACTGCTTTTCTGTATGACTATTCTTGTCGTTTATAGGTCCGAGAATTGGTCAAAGAGCTTGGGAGGCGACTCTCCAAATTCAACATCTCACCGCCACGTGGACCACCCCTCAATCTAGACAATGCTGAGGAAACACTGATTTTACAGGTAGGGAATTCATACAGGGTTTTTATGATTGTATAGTTTTCTTCATAGCACTATTCAAAGTAAATGCACCTTATTCTTAAAGATATTTATCTACAGGATAGCAAATTAAGCGGTAAAATGATATACAGATGTAGATATATCATTTGGTTTAAGGAAAGTAAAGATTACTAAGAAATATTAGTTATTACCATAACTAAGTATACTATCTTCCTGCATTGGCTGCATGGTCATATATAAATAAACACTAGGTCTCATTTCTACTCTTAATACTAGTGGCACTCTTCCTGTTGTAGGTTGTGATGGCCGGTGCCTTCTACCCCAACTACTTTGTGCGGGTCCACAATGAGGACACAGAGGAACTGGCCAACCGCGCCCTCTCTGGCCGCAACCTCTACACTACTGTCGTGGTAAAATACAAGACTTAATATCTTAAGGCTATTTCTATAAGTATTCATTGACTATGTATATGTAAAAAGGTGATACTCCAACGTCTGTTTAACTTTAAGAAAAACTCATAACTGCTACATTGTGTATAATGATCATGAACTATATGCTGATTCTGCAGTAGATTCTGGTAAGAATTTTCCTTTGATGACTGATGAAGCTTTTAGTTTAGAAAGACCACTTTGCTGTTCAGGTGAGGGGCCTGCCTCCCAATGAGGGCACCTTGTACCGTAACGCCATCCAGCAGCTGTTCACCGCCTGCCACCCCAACCCACGCATCCACTTTGAGGAATCCAAGTAAATTTAATTATAAATATGTCAATTGGTTGGCTATAATCTAATGGCCTAATTCTTACACAAATAGATAAGATAATGGGCCCCACGCAAGTTAACATAAATTAAGATTTAAAACATTTGTTGTAATATTGTATTGTATCTGCATTTGATGTCTTTACCAGTTCCTGATTATTAAAAGGAAATGAAATTGTTTTAACTTTCAGAGCCTTTGTCGAGTTCCCCAAAGATCCAACACAGAGGTCAAAGCAGTTCTCCCCCTCCGTGTTCCTTGCTCTAAAGATGAGGTAAGGTTTGTTAATACATTTGAAAAACTCGTATGGTAATGGTGGGGTGATCTTGGACCATTCTAGTTGAACTTAAACTTCATTAGTGCAGGAGCTTTTAGTGGAATCGTTATACAAATAAAATGTTATAATACAAATAAGTTAACAAAAAAATTAAATTAAGAATAAGAAGTCTCCAGTTTCATGTATAGTAAACATAGGTTCGTAAAGACTATACATTGTACTACCCAATTTGATTATAGTCAAAACAGATATGAAAATTAAATAATGTACCTATATTTCCCTGCATAACCCACGGGATATACACAATTATGATATTAATGTGTTTGTAGACAGCTGCGTATTCCGCTGAACGTGTACCTGATGGACCGTGAGGAGGCCTTCCAACGTAAAGTCCAGATCAGCCGCTCACAGGAGAAGACGGCCGCTGCCCAACAGCAGCTACGGACCAACAGGTAAAGCTGTGGTATTTGATGTTTCAAGATGCCGCAGGTCACTGCATGACACTTTGCTGTCTCCGCCCTGAGTACCTCCCCGTTTAGTGTTTAAAGCGGTCTCATCGACCTGCACTAGTTTACAAGGTTTTACGTTTACCCGTAAAAAAAATGTTATTCCGTCCCATCACCCATGCATCACCTAATGTACCGACATAGATATCTTTGGTACCGATAACCAGACCCTGCAACCTTGTGTCTTACATCCCAATAACAAGCCTCTGCAGGGTGAGATACATTGGAGTTAGTTTATATGAAACCCCACTCTAGATAGTTATCTGATAGAGTTTTGATCATTTATACAGATTATAAAACACTAAAACTTGACATTTGATATGTGCAGAATTTCCATGATTGGTGGCTCGAGCAGTGCGCCCCAGTCAGAACACCAGGTGGCGCTCCCAACAACCGACAAGACGGTCATCGAGCTCAACATCACCGAGGTATAAGGTCTTCTTCTAACCACATAGCGTGTGTATCTGTGCGATATGTTCACTGTTACGTCATATTATATATTGAGCAGACTCTATTAAGGTAAACAGGGTGGAACGGTGTGCATGGACGTATTAGCTCTAATGTCCCTACTCTAATGGAATAGCCTCAGAACCTGGTAATGAGATAACAGACACCAGCAATTGGTCATAAATGTAGTAAATTTCTAGTTTTCGGAATTTTGAACTCTGACGTCATCCCTGGTTTCCACCTGCCAATAGGTGATTGAGTGTGGTCGGTTCTGGGCGCACTATGGGGACGAAGAGACATGGCTGAGTCTGGGCCGTCTACAAGAGGAGATCAATAGAGATGGTGCTAGCAGGCTGAAGGTAAGTTTACAGAGTGTACAAAGGTAGTAATCTACTATACTATGACAAATGTGAAGTTGCAGTGGGGGTGTTACTACATATGATAGGTCCATGTATTAAGCTACTACATGTATATGACAAGCTATACCTCTGGTGATAAACGACTAACATTCTCTGTCATAGTATCCCAGTATTTCACGATTGTCTTTATACATTTACATGGAGATTAATGTATGCAGGAAAAGACATTAAGTTCAACTGCTATTCATAATCCATAGTTTGTATAAATATAATGAATATTCATTGATTTTTCTTTCAATATAGCCATTACCAAACCCCGGACCAGACATGTACTGTCTCTGCCCGTACCAAGGGGAATACTACCGAGCTCGTATTGTGGCAGTCAACAACGACTTAGTAAGGGTGAGTCAGCTGTTAGTTCATCAATGTACTTATACATATATTAAACAAGTACATTTTTGTATCTTAAATGGTTAGATCTTAAAGGTAGAATAGATCTAGTGGCCAGGGATCACAAAACCTACAGATGAAAAGATGTAAAGTTCAACGGCTATACATTGTAGGAATATATTAAGTACTCATATAAATAGCGGTTTGCATTTTTTTTCAATATACATTATCAAAGATCACATAATGTTGTCATAAGAGAGCATCGGGTTAGTATCAACTATGTATATTGTGTAATGCTTTGTAAAGTGTAGTAACCTGAAGCTGGGCCACCTGTCTCTCACCTCTCAGGGTACTGTTGTAAAAGTGTTCTTCATGGATTACGGTAACGTGGACACCGTACCGCACAGTCAGGTCCGGGAGTTAGAGCCCCATCACAGACAACTAAAGTTCCAGGTAGGCCAACTAATACTGTGATATACACGTGTATTTGTGTTTGGTTATGTGATAGATATGGCACACGTTGGTAGTTGTATATCTGTTGTAAGCCAAGGAAAGGGTAATTATCCGAGGAGCCAGCCGGGGATAATAACCATTGTCCAAGGCTTATAACGCTCATGCAGCTACTTAACCATATATCCATATCTGACTTATACCTAGTTATTGATTTGTGATGTTTATGTTTCTTTTGTCCTCCCAGCCAACTGTGGTATAAGATTAATAAAACAGTTCCACTGTTACAGAAGTATCAGTATACATTTACTTCTAAGCATGCGGGAGGCTGTGCATTTCTTCAATTATTTTTTTTCGGGGGGGAGGAGTGGGATTAATTTACATGCTTGCAGCTGAAAGTATTTCATCTCTCCTGGATGCTGATTTTTCTCCCATTGACACCAACAGGGCTTTGAGTGTGAACTATGTGGGATCCGACCATCACCCCGCCGCTGTCCATCCGGCACATGGACCGATGTGGCAACGCGAGAGTTTGATAGCATGATCAGGTCTGGGCATAAGGCATTCGGAAAGGTGATTAGGCTCATACTTTTACATTTAATTCTAAACATGAAATTCCCGTACCTAGTGTGTTATATCTTCGATTTGTGTTTTAATTGTTTGATGCTATAAATTGATTTATGAGGACCTTATAAAAGAATTGAAAAGAAAATCAAAGGTCTATATTTGAATGAGTATGATTAATGCTGTTCTTTATATATTTACATTATATAGGTATACTCGGTAGTGCATGGCGTTGTGCGGCTAGAGTTGCAGATAGAGGGTCCTGGTTACAAAGTCAACCTCAACGACTACCTCAGAGAACAGGGCTTTGCTGACCAAAGTGAAGAAAGCTTCCTATCCAAGGTGAGCTTATAATTGGTATTACTTACTTGTGTTGAAAGAGAATACTGACGGGAGGCTTAATCTAGAGACTTGTAATACACTGAGGATCATTAATAAGGAAAATTCCTTCATGAATCAGGCACATGGTTTTGTGAAATGAATCCCTATTCCTCTGATTCTCTATTACGGTATGAGTAATGCCTATGTTCCTTTACTTGTTTTACAGCAAGACCATGCAGACAGAGAAGATGTTCGGGTATCGCACAATTTGGCGAGCCAGCCCGGTTACGTTAACGGTAGCAACTCGTGGCTCCCTGTATCGGTAGACAGCCTGGCGGGCGGGCCCACCTCCGCCATGCGGCCAAAGCAAAAATTTGCCACCAGCTCTCAAAGGGTGAGTTTTACTTACTCATTTTGTCATTTCAGATTGACCCAACAAAATAATTTACATTTAAGTGAAGAAAACAGGATAAACTTTGCCTGAAAGCCTTATATTCTAATGTAAATGCTACAATGATATATGTATATCACAAATCTCATTCAAACCTCATTCAAAGTACATGTATAAACAATATCATTATCTTTCATATATATACATACATGTTCCGTTGTACATGTACATGTATTTGTAACCATCTCATTTGTGATTAACTATTTTGAAGGTGTTCATTAACAAATATTGCCATTTAAAGTTGAAAGTTCTAGGTCAGGTTGACGGCAAGGTAAGAGTGGTGTCTGCTGGGGCTGTGTTGCTAAATATATGTATTATATGGAAAAACCGCTTTTGCTAAAGATGTATTAACTCTAACATTAATTCAATCTTTAGATCATTAAATCAAAATATAAAATCATTCAGTTAATATGATGGGTGAAGTATTAGGCTTTGAAATAAACACGCTTACACATAAGACTTGAAGGCTTATAGTATGTAAGGCCTTAAACTCAAATATAAAAAATGTGTCCAATTTTTATCTGACACCAGCTTTTAGGTTGTGGGCTGAGGATATTAAAACTAAAACAAGAAAACGATAAGGCTTTTGGTATGTCAGGGCTGACGGTGTGGTCAATATGCTCATAATGCGTACCGGGTATATTCAGAAGAAATGTAACTCATTATTTAAAGAACAAGTTAGTCTTTTCCGCGAGATTATCTGCAAAGTATTAGAAAGGACAATGTATTTCAGTCTACTTAGACAGGGACTAAGATTTGATTCATTTCTATGATCCATATTGCCTTTAACGTGATATAGGTTCTGTACTGAGCCACTCCATTAGAAATACTCAGTACAATGTATTAATCCAAGAGGCATCAGCAATCTGTAAATCATGTCTCTCTAGCTCTATAGAATTTATGGAGGGACTCTCTGGGCATCTCAATTTGCTTATATGCTTTGTCTTAATTTCCCCACAGCTGACCTTAAACGGGCCTAATTCACCGTACGAGATGAACTTTTTCGGTTTGACGTCTATCAGTCGACTCAGGTATTTATTATATGTTCACTCAGGTTCAAAAAAAGTATTCCATCAAACTCTTTTATTTCAATGTTTTATTTGAATTATAAGAAGGCAATAATCATAAAGTATGGAGGAAGAAAAAAACATGGAGTATGACAGAAGCGACAAGATTAGAGCATTTCTGTCGGAGTGTCCTTTCTCTAGGTATTTGGATAGTTGGTTATCAACAGTAACATTCACATGATCTGGCCTTCAATCAATGAATATTACAAATCAAATACACAATGTACTGATAACTGTTCTATCCGTATCCATGTTTGTAGGAATGTAAATATTGACCAGGACAGCGTAAACTCGATCGTGCTGGACGACAAACCAGAAGACCCCCATATGCGGATGTTGGTGGCAGCTGGCGTTACGCTGAACCCGTCCGGTAACAAGATCAAGTTACGTGACACGAGCCTCCTACCACATATACCAGGCCTGCCCGCTATCCTAACTCTGCTCTTCACACCCCAGGCTGAACTAAGGTTAGCAGCCATCAGATTATATACTCCTGCTTTTAGCAATATTCTGCACCTGTTGTGTGGCTCTTGTCTCGCTATAAATTTTAGGCTGGCACCGCCAAACCGAAACCTGCATATTAATTCGCTAATTTCATGTGAGAGTTCATTTGTCGCGGCGACCACATATATATGATATTGGTACTCGTTTTGCTCTTTTGCCTTGCTATATTACCGGTATTGTCTGTGTTTCAGGACTGACTTGCGGCAGCGGCGGTACACTGGAGCCCTGTGCGGTCTGGGATGGGACTCATTTAACCAGGGACCAGCACTCCCTGACCATGACGTAGAAATTACTTTCGATACGTACATCGACAAACATGACATTGTAAAGGTAAGAGACGTTAATGAATGGTTTGATAATAGCCCTACAAGTATATACACCAACCCTCCTACCTGACCATAATGTCATATACAAAATATGTGTGTTACCACAAAACCTTGCATATAACTCACACCATGCATAACCCTGACCTGGACTTTGAGGAAATCCTATAAACGCATACGACGTAATAAGCGCACAGTGCGCTTAAAAAATGACTATGGAGTTAAGAGTTTACTGTGGGTCAAAAATTGAGACATCTTTGGTTATTTGTAGTATAAAAGTTGGTCAAAAACGGGGGGTGTGCGCTTATTAGGGGGTGTGCGCTTATTACGTCGAATATGGTACCCGCACTGGGGTTCTGATCCGCTTCACAGGTTATACCTGAGGTTTCATAGTAACAAATTGAAATGGGGTCAGGTAACTGGGTACACCATATCAGTTGAGATAGTGTTTGTCAAATACCACATGTCAATTGTCATTCGTCTATGTGCTCCATGTAGATAAATGCCGTGCGGATTGCCATCAATCTGGCCATTGGCAGCCTGGAGGACGTTCAGTCTTGGGGACCAAACGCTGTCATCAAGACACAGAAAAAGGCCAGGGACAACGTCCTGGTGTAAGTATTATACCGCAGTCGGTAGGGAGACCAAAGGAAAACACCGTTTATAAGCCACGGAAAGTTCCTTGCTTGGACCAAAATATCTACTATGTCAACCCATGTATTATCTTACTTATAATGGATAAGCACTGTTATAGTTTGTGAAACGTCTCAATGATATACACAATATATTGATAGATATCCGAGGGGCATAAATGTAGACGATCATGCATTTCATCACGACTCAGCACCGTTTGAAATTGTTTAAATTCCCTTCTGAAAAGTGATGGTTTTGACGATTAAATGAGGAAACGAGTTTAGGTATCAGGGGTAATAAGTTTGTGTTTCGGATAGAATAGAATCGTTGTGCTGTTTCTATATGCAGATTGCTACAACGGAGAAGAGAGAAGATGAACCCTGTATACTTCAGATACGCAAATCAGTGGAACCGGGTACGTAAGCTCAATATAATATAACAGTAGGAACTGAAGTATGATCAATCTAATGAAAACTGCAGGGTAAGACCGCTAGGACAATGTCTCATAACACTGTAAACCGCCTTTTCTATGCTTTCAATATTTTTTCAAGGGTTGATTGATTCGGTAAAGCGTTCTTGATAGACCCTTCTTGATTAGATTACGGAAGGCCACCTGCTGGCAAAATTGATTTTTTTTCCCCCCTGATCATGCTGATGACTTATCCGATGTCCGTAACTGAATATAAAGCTACCACCACCTGGACTTCCTAACAGTAAAGATTGAGCGTGTGAGTGGCCTCACAGATGACTCAGGGTAAGCCGAATCTGTAGCTTATCATGTACTTAGATATAGTACTCCCTTATAATCATTCATTGGTCCATTCTGGCATCAGAAATGAATTCCTTGTTAAAAAGTACCCTAAAGTCATGTGTCATACATGTATGTTATTCCATTTCTGGCCAGCAGGTGGGTGTGGGTGAGCAGGTGGGTGTGGGAGAGCAGGTGGGTGTGGGTGTGCAGGTGGGTGTGGGCAACGGTTGCAGGCTGCGGGCATGCACCGCCTTCTGTCCCTATCAAAAAGCCAGTCGATCGGACGATAAACAGCGACGATATGGGTGGTACAGTTTTCAACTGCTCTGGACGCTCCTTTTATCCTGACTCTGTTGCTGGCAACTCTCGTGTTGTCTCAAGCACTTCACGGAGTGCACGAGAAGTCGCAGTGGCCACCCTTTGGAGGATGGTCGCTAGAGGAACTAAAATATTTTTTTTGTGTTGCTCTGTTCTGGTGACTTTAATTTAAATTTAATTTAAACGTTTTAGATGGTTGTTTATTGTGTGTTTGAGGGTATTTCGAGTGTAGGAGATGGCATTTCTGCGTGTGAAGAGAGAAATATGGGACAGATTGGCAAAAGTTGTCATTTCTATCTTTGCTTTAACACTGGAGCCTATGTACCTTTCATTTAGAGGGTAGCAATTTAACAGTAGTTAAGAGTTTAAGGAAAAGAGAGAAATCACTACCTAAAGATCGCAGGCGAATTACAGCAAGAAGGAAAGACCTTTTTTTTTAAATTTCGAAGGAAACATCTGGCCCCCGATCTTGCCCATCTGTCTTGTTTGTTATATCATCTCTATCTGTAATACTGGCTGAATAACAAACATTCTCCTGTGTAACAAAAACGTCTTAAACCTTGGTTGGGTTGTTTAGTATTACTCAGTTACCCTGAGTCAATAATAGTCCTCCCCTACTGATACCGTCCCTTTAAGTTAAAACCACCAATGGAATTATCAATTTGATTAAACAGGTAAAGCCAGAAGACGTGATGCCGGCGTCATCGGGGGACGTGGAGCAGCGACTGACGGACCTGTACAGCCTCCACCCGCTGGTGGCGCTGGTAGAAGAGGACACGATGAGCGACATCTCCGCCTTCGGTAATGCCGACCGCACACGCAAGGAGGAGAAATACAGGATGCTCAAACACATAGATTACTTACGGAACCATGCCACACAGTATGTAGTAGAGGGAACAATTTTCCTACTCTTTATGGAATTATTATAGTTCCTTGACATTTTCGGATAAAATTAGTAGTCTATTCATTTACTATGGAAAATTTGTCAAAATCGTAAGACTTACCACCTTTTTTTCCTTTTTCTTTTGATTCAGTGAGTCCACATAGAACTCTTTTGATAACAACTTGCATATCTTTGTAACGCGTTAGCCATATGTCAACTAATTACGAAATTGCCAATGATCAGTATGCCCTTTTGCTAATTATCCCTTCTCCTCTATCTTTCCTATCTTCTAGATCGTCATTCGAGGAGCCTGTTGAATGTGAACTGTGTAACTTCAAGCTGGAGACCCTCCTACAGCTCAAGATGCACCTGGCTACCAGGATGCACAGGGAACACGAGACCACGTACCTGGTGTAAAGCATCAGGCACACTCAACGACTTAACCATGACTCATCATTTTTAAACCAGTGTAGATTCTACCAGTGGTGTTTGCACAGGGTTCTATAGCCTGTAGACGTAACCTATGCTTAAGAAGGTGAAGGAACTTGATATCATTTCTTAGATAAACGGTGTCATTGCTGGGCATGTTTGTGTATGACATTCAAGGACCCCTAGCTGAACATTGGTTGAAATCTGAGGAATTAAATTTGAAAAATATTTATACTCCATATTTCCCAGACTATAAAACATATATCATGGAAGACTGCAGCAAAAATCGTAGCATTGCAATGCCATATCGTGTCTATGGTTTCAGATGTACAGTTATCATACATATCATTATCGATGGTGCTATTCTCCATGTATCATTTTACAATGGGCCGGGTATAATATCATCCATTGGAAATGCAATAGACTGGCGGGTTCAAAGTTTCATTTATTCCCAACTAAGTATTTGCCCAACGCTGGGGAGTCCGTTGTATTATTATTGAATAAAATAGTTTATTTTGTACCATTACATAGTAATGATTAGACAGAAAGGGAGCTGTTGAGAATTAAACTTTAAAAATGAGTAAATTATGCTCAAGATAGACCTCCATACAACACTCCCACTGCCAAGACATACAAGGCAGCTATGTGAGAAGCGCTTTATTTTCAACACAGCTTACGTGATAATACTGATATGTATACGGATAAATGCTGATATTTTTTCCATGTTTACTTAATTCCCAGAGGTATGTAAGCATCTTTTTAATGGGATTGTTATGTGATACCGGTACCATACATATTGATATACGCAGATGAGTATATCATAAACCTACGCCTACGGGTGTACTCATCAGCATGACCAGGCCATTCATCATTGATTCTCATGCATCCACAGTCTGAAGAGTATAGTGGTCATTTTCATTTAATTTTCCCCATGGTATACTGTTTTGTAAAGTCCATGGACTAAATAAATACACATTTTTTTTCATCACATATGTGTTGGTGTTTTATGTTGAGGATGCTCATACTTTAATAGTGCAATATGGAGAACACCTTTTCAAATCAACACGGGAGGGGAGAGGGCACGATTGTATGATGTAAGTACCGGTACATGTAAACATAAAATTAAAAGCGGGGCAAGGGGGCGGGGGGTGCACCACTACAAGATCAACAAGAGACAAGATCTAGCCTACTCCTAGCAAAATTGACAAGGAACAATACCTATTTCTTCGAATTGACAAGTAATACAGCAACCCCAATCTGGTCCTGTTATCGAAGCGTGTGTGCAGGCGGGGTGCGTAGGCGTACCAAGTCCCGGGAACCAAATTGCCCGAAGCATTTTCTCGCGCTTAAGATGGTGTCGCCATCTAGCGGCCACCTTTGGAACCACAACTGTCAAGAAGTTTTCTCATATTATCGCCCAGTTGCTCACACATGAGCTGAAGAGTGAAGTGTTTATTCCCGCCTATCTATTTGTCTGTTTCTGTTGAAATGGCGACACAAAAATATTGCCGAGTGGTTGTTTCGTGGCCGGTAGATGATGGCGGTTCTGTGGAAGACGTTGTCATCTACAATATCGAGTCTGATTTTGAAGAGGGGTGAGTTCTGGTGCTCTGGCGCTTTGACAGCCTTTGTCAAGTTAAGTGAGTGCTCATTTTTTAACAACAGGGGGGGGGGGGGATGGTGGATTTGGGGGGGGGGGTAAAAAATTTGGACCCCTTGACCGGGGGTGGTAAAAAATTTAGACCCCTCTTGGGGGGGGGGGTGAAAAAAATTCAACCTGTTTTGAGGGAAAAAGCCCGCGCGTTACTATGCTACAAAGGGGCGCGAACGCGCGCGATTTTCGGCCTGCCGGGGGGGGGGGATAAAAAATTTCGAATCCTCTAGGGGGGGGTGAAAAAATTTCACGCGCTCTGCGCGAAATCTCACTGCCCCCCCCCCCTGTTGTTAAAAAATGAGCACTCCCTAAACTTAAAGTTCAAGTTTGTGTAGTGTAGGCCAGCGTACCTCGGTACTGTTTGGAAGCAAATCCAACAAGTAGGGCTAGGCTAGATGGGGCTAGCTGTGTGGCAAGCCGTCGTATATTTTCTTCAATCACAGGGCATGTACCTACAGGTCCATGTGACAATATCAATAGGCCTATCAAACAAAACATTAGCTGTGTGGCAAGGCCACTGGTAGGCGGACGCCGAGGTTGAAAGCTCAATTAACAAAACATGTGCCTGCACCTCTGCACCCGCAAACATGAATGAAAATATAGAATTAGGCTAATCAGGGAGTGTTCATTTATTAATTACAGGGGTAGGATGGTGAGATTTCGTGCGGAGGGGCGTACATTTTTTATGCCCCCCCCGGGCCTCGAGAGCACGTGGAACGTTTCACGCCCCCCTCACCGAAGGCGGCGAAATTTTTTTTCGCCCCCCCCCCCCCCTTTGAACTGTTGTAACTCACAGGCTTTTTTCCTAAAAAGGGACTTAAATCTTTACGCCCACCCTCTAGAGGGGTCAGAATTTTTTACGCCCCCCCTGTAACTAATAAATGAACACTCCCTAAGGCCATCAGATAGGCACTTACCTAACTAAAAATACCCTCATCTAAGTTAGCCGGCCCCAGATCTGGAATTTTATAGCCCAACTCCCCGTATTAGTGGAGATATATTCTCCCTATTAAACATCAAAATTGATATAAAACTTCATGTGTAAGGTAAATCATCCGATCAGTCTTCTTTATGATATGTATCTCTATGCCCTTTCTTGTTAACAGCCAGATGCCAAGCAGCACACTGGACAGTCTGACAGACCTCTTCCTCTCGCCGCCTGTAACAGACAGTGGTGACCCTGGCCCCCCGTGTACGGCCCAAGTAGCAGTGCGAGAGTCAGGACTCACCATTGCAGCTGTTGATGTCTTATCGAGTGCTCGGAATGTTGAGGTGTTCTCCAGCACCGGGGAGTACCTGGTGCTCGCGGAAGGTACGCGGTTAGATGTAGCGGGCGAACGGAAACTCTTCTTGTCGCAGCACACTTTTGATCAGCCACAACCGACATGTGATCTCAAAGTGAGTGAATGTCTAGTGTTTCATACTATTTGATCATGTACAGCTAGTATTCTGCTAGTCATATGGCATATATCCCACAGTATTTGTTAAGCTTTTAAGCATGTACATACTATGAAAACACACTAACCCTGAATTCAAATTCCATTGGGTTATATTACTATGCATACACTAAAACTAAGCCAATTATATTTGATAGCCATGTTCAGAGGTGGCACAGGATATACTGAACTTCTGAAGCTTGCGCCGAGCAACAACCTTTTCTTTTCATATTCATATTTCTTGAAAGAGCTATGTCAAGGATTCATAAGCCACTTTTTGTGGAACCAAAAGTATTACTTTCTACCTTTAAACTTGACAGCCTACCTACCGGTACTTTGTATTCCTGTCTTTCTAATTCTGATTCATCTGTATCATTCCTTTTCAGTTTGTATCCCTTGTTGACTCTCAGACACTGTGGCTACACAGTATTCACTTAACACTCGCAGTTGATAAGACGACCCCGGCTTTCCCCTTGGCCATGGGACCATCGATCAACATGGACAAAGTTAACGCAATTATGGCTGACATGGATGCAGACGTACCTGATCGAGCGAAGGGCCTTATGTCCACAATGACCTCAATGCAGAAGGTGAAATGACATTTAACCAAATACCTGTGTAACCCACACCTCAAGTATAACGCGCACCTGGATTTTGATAATGTACCTGGGGTCTGATTTTAACTTTAATCATTAGTAGTTGTAAAACCCGCATCCTAACCTTGGATGAAAACTATAACACGCCCTAGGGTTCTCGGTCTAGTATAATCAGCGTGGTTATACGCGGAAATTTACGGTTCGATTAAAAAGGGTGTATATTTGTGCTTGTGAAGTGATGGATATAAGACGTGCAGTAATTTTGAAACCTCTATCTGCATATCGGATGAGTCATAGCAATCAGTCAGGTTTTGAATTCAACTGTCAATAATGAGTTAAATTCCTGTTGATTAGTCTTTAAATTTTGTTGTTTAGTATCCTATAATCATTTTTCATGATCAAAGCAAACCCTGCCTCACATATATATTGAATGTTTTATTTCAGAACAAAGAGCGAGCGCTGGGTAACATGTTTGGTGGTGGTGGCAAGGGTCCCCCAACCATGGCCAGCATCATGGGCATGTTCGCTACCATGGGTGTGACGTCACGAATGCCACCACCCGTGACTCCCGCACCCGCCGCCTCAGCCGAATCACAATCCAAACAACAGAAACAACAACAACAACAACAAGCACAGGGAAAAGCTGAGACAACTCAGAACAACTCTGGGTCTAAGGGCAAGAAGAATAAGAAAGGTGGTAAGAAAGGACAAAAAAATGGTGGTGGTGCATCTGGAAATGCTGAAGTAGAGATGGAGGAAGTAGCACCTCCAGCCAAACAGGAAGCACAGAAACAGAATCAACCCAAGAGTCGGCCCAACTCTGGGGAGCAAAGCTCACAGCCAAAAGGCAAAAAGCAAAAGGACAATAACAAGAAAGACAGCGAAGATATTCCGCGTAATGAAAGCTCAAATAGCGGTAAGAAGAAATCTGGATCTAATTCTAATAACAAGAATTCTGCAAACAATACCAATTCAGGCTCTGAATCTAGCAAAATGAAATCAGGCTCTGAATCTAGTAAGAATAATTCAGGATCAGAATCTAGTAAAAAGAATTCAGGATCTGAATCTAGTAAAAAGAATTCAGGATCTGACAGTGCTCGGTCGAAAAAGGACCAGAAGGGCTCTTCGAAAGAAGCAAAGCCTCAACAACCGACAGCAAAAGACACAAAGCGTTCAGACTCTGTGGACGCAGATTCAGTGGAATCACAGTCCCCGGTTACGCAAGCAGACCTTGCCGCATTGGAGCAGCGGCTTTTACAAAGAATCGACAAGGCAGAAGAGGCCATTGTGTCAGAAGTAACTTCGCGAATAGAAGCGAGCGAACAGCGTATTGTGCAGCATATGGAGAGCCTGGTTAGCAAAATGGCTGTTGCCTTTCTTGGTGGCGGTAACATGATGAATGGTGGCGGGCAGATGGGAGGAGAGTTAACACCTGATTAGTGTTCCGCTGTGTATGTAAGAAAACAGATCAAATACTTTTATAAATGCATATTGCGTGGATATATGAAAATTAATTGACAATGATTTAATCCACAAGCATTATGGTTATGCTACTAGAATAATAGAGATGCGTTCAACAGGACCCAACTATTGAATGCATGTACTTCACATTTTGTTTTTTGAATATTCTATGGATCTCAAATCAACAGTTATGTGGTATTGCTCACTCGGGCTGGATTTTTATTTTTCATTGATTCAATGTGTCACCTTTTCTTCCAGTCTTCAAAGTTAACAAAATCCATGACCATAGATTTCACTTTTTTCCCCGTTTTTTCCCCCTATTTGCATCAGCATGCGCAATAGTCGCTCCCGTATGAACTATCACATATTGAACCTAGTAATCAATAAATCATTATCTAGATATATATTTAGATCTCATCAGGTTCTTTGAAATAACCAAGGGTAGGAAATACAGCCACTTTACACCCCGATTTTTTCCAGTTAACCCATTTTTTTAGGCTCTAAATATGAGATTTAGACCATTTTTTCACTATTTTTAAACTTCAAAGGCCCAAAGCCATAAAAATGTGCCCGGGACCACCTATCAAAAGTCCTCTAAAATGTTAGCTATTGATCTGAAGAAATTTTAGAAAAAATATAAAAAAAAGTTCATGAATTTTTTTTTGTGATATTTAGATATTGCTGAAGAATTATGCATTAAATTCAGATAATCATCTTCAAACCATCACGTTTTTTCATAAAAGGGTACATTTCTGGACCATAATTTTATTTTTCCTATTAAAGGACATATTAAACATAAGATTATTCATATGCAATACGAAATAAATGTGGGCATTGGTTCACTAAGAAAAAAAATCATTAAAATTTCCCATTTTTTGGCAAAAATAGAGAATTGTTTTTTTTTCAAAAATCTGTAATAAAAAAAGTAGCTCGGGACCCCCCCCCCCCCCCCCCCCCCCCCCCATTTTTACATTTTCTATTTCTAGATAATATAAGCTTCCTTTGGGGGAAAAAAACAGGACATTTCATGGATACAAAATTAAGAGTAGCGATCAACCTTAACTCATTTGGGCATCATACAATGTAACAGTCATAATGTGAGTTTGTAAAGCAATGATATGTATCAAAGGGGTTAACATGACGCTGTATGATGTACATCAAATATGCAAATTGTATGTAAAAAATTTAAAACTCAGTTTGTATGGTTTCTAGATTTTGTAATGAATTCAAAAGCAGCAGCAAACACACAACCTTTTCATTTTGTACGGGTAACTTGCCATATTACTGAGACTAGTATCAACCGTGGTTATTTCAATATGAAATTGTAATACGGTACATATCATACAGAACGCCCATTATATATGGCATCCAATCAAATGCATACATATTTAGAGTTGCATGATAAAATGCACAATTTTGCATCAGCCTAATTTGGTATGATTTCAGATCTCCGAAAATGACTTCTATCACTGTACATCACTGATGGTATTTGGAATACTGTACTTTTAGTTGGAGTCGGAAAATGGATGATGCACTCTTCCTACATCGGTATTAACGATTCGTTTTATCATACCAAGGTGCTGATTTGGAAATACATAGACCATACATACATAACATGTAGATATATCATATACAAAAGTAAATAAGATTGAACGTGTGATTCACATCACAAATGACTCAGGGTCAGGGTGATTAAGTGATTAAAACCCAACCCCCAACCCTACATGCCCCAACCCCGCATACCCCAACCCCACATACCCCAACCCCCGCATACCCCTTCCCCACATACCCCAACCCCACATACCCCTACCCCACATACCCCCTACCCCCCTCTCCCTCCAACCCCCCCTCTGCCAACACTCCCTTCCTCCCCTCAACTTTAGTGTTCTTTGTAATATCCCCTTTTGTCCACAGAATAATATATTTCAAGATAATTTAAGATAATAGCAGAGCAGGGCACAGAAAAGGTCTTACAAAAAACGTCTCACCCTGTAATCCAAGATATCTCCCATTGACTTAGCACTAAAATTGTGTAGACTGTAATGTAGACGAAAATCGATTCTAGTACTTAAGAGTTTAATTGCTCAAGTGAACTTTTTTGTGTTATTTTGTGACTTTTTTATTTTCAAATTTTCACATGGTTGTAATAGGATTTTGGTAACTTTTGTCATTGTTATGTGTACATGAGTGTCCAATCTGTCTATTGTTATGTTTTTTTGAATTGATTAGTGTAATATTTCATGTTATAATTGACATGTAAAATTGAATTATCACTATCTTGATGCAACCCCCTCATGAGGCGTCGCATAAGACTCTGGGTGTTAACCCTGAGTCAATAAATATTATATATACAGGTGCATACATCAAACGAAAGTCTGTAATAATTCTGTCTGTAAATTATTGATTGATTGATAATAAACATTTATCTAGAAGTATATGTGCCTTGTACTTAGCTCGTCTAAAGCATCAATAGTAATATCCAGCGTAAGAAAGTAGGAGTCGTGAAATAGTTATTTATCAACGTTTATTTTAAATAGAGTAGGGCATTACTAGAGAAGTGTGCCATTTGGTATGTACATTATATTGATTGACCGACACGTTGACGTACAGTATCTTATTTTAGAACATTCATCTATAGCCATTAAAATAGTTTTAATGAAGTTCCTGCATTATCATTACATACTTTTTACATTATTCAATCTCTTAAAGTAATAGATCAGTATATGTCATGGACATAATAGATTACAGGTCTGGAGA
>CANHQG010000246.1:0-60437 GCA_947462335.1 Harmothoe impar
AACCCTAACCCTAACCCTAACCCTAACCCTAACCCTAACCCTAACCCTAACCCTAACCCTAACCCTAACCCTAACCCTAACCCTAACCCTAACCCTAACCCTAACCCTAACCCTAACCCTAACCCTAACCCTAACCCTAACCCTAACCCTAACCCTAACCCTAACCCTAACCCTAACCCTAACCCTAACCCTAACCCTAACCCTAACCCTAACCCTAACCCTAACCCTAACCCTAACCCTAACCCTAACCCTAACCCTAACCCTAACCCTAACCCTAACCCTAACCCTAACCCTAACCCTAACCCTAACCCTAACCCTAACCCTAACCCTAACCCTAACCCTAACCCTAACCCTAACCCTAACCCTAACCCTAACCCTAACCCTAACCCTAACCCTAACCCTAACCCTAACCCTAACCCTAACCCTAACCCTAACCCTAACCCTAACCCTAACCCTAACCCTAACCCTAACCCTAACCCTAACCCTAACCCTAACCCTAACCCTAACCCTAACCCTAACCCTAACCCTAACCCTAACCCTAACCCTAACCCTAACCCTAACCCTAACCCTAACCCTAACCCTAACCCTAACCCTAACCCTAACCCTAACCCTAACCCTAACCCTAACCCTAACCCTAACCCTAACCCTAACCCTAACCCTAACCCTAACCCTAACCCTAACCCTAACCCTAACCCTAACCCTAACCCTAACCCTAACCCTAACCCTAACCCTAACCCTAACCCTAACCCTAACCCTAACCCTAACCCTAACCCTAACCCTAACCCTAACCCTAACCTAACCCTAACCCTAACCCTAACCCTAACCCTAACCCTAACCCTAACCCTAACCCTAACCCTAACCCTAACCCTAACCCTAACCCTAACCCTAACCCTAACCCTAACCCTAACCCTAACCCTAACCCTAACCCTAACCCTAACCCTAACCCTAACCCTAACCCTAACCCTAACCCTAACCCTAACCCTAACCCTAACCCTAACCCTAACCCTAACCCTAACCCTAACCCTAACCCTAACCCTAACCCTAACCCTAACCCTAACCCTAACCCTAACCCTAACCCTAACCCTAACCCTAACCCTAACCCTAACCCTAACCCTAACCCTAACCCTAACCCTAACCCTAACCCTAACCCTAACCCTAACCCTAACCCTAACCCTAACCCTAACCCTAACCCTAACCCTAACCCTAACCCTAACCCTAACCCTAACCCTAACCCTAACCCTAACCCTAACCCTAACCCTAACCCTAACCCTAACCCTAACCCTAACCCTAACCCTAACCCTAACCCTAACCCTAACCCTAACCCTAACCCTAACCCTAACCCTAACCCTAACCCTAACCCTAACCCTAACCCTAACCCTAACCCTAACCCTAACCCTAACCCTAACCCTAACCCTAACCCTAACCCTAACCCTAACCCTAACCCTAACCCTAACCCTAACCCTAACCCTAACCCTAACCCTAACCCTAACCCTAACCCTAACCCTAACCCTAACCCTAACCCTAACCCTAACCCTAACCCTAACCCTAACCCTAACCCTAACCCTAACCCTAACCCTAACCCTAACCCTAACCCTAACCCTAACCCTAACCCTAACCCTAACCCTAACCCTAACCCTAACCCTAACCCTAACCCTAACCCTAACCCTAACCCTAACCCTAACCCTAACCCTAACCCTAACCCTAACCCTAACCCTAACCCTAACCCTAACCCTAACCCTAACCCTAACCCTAACCCTAACCCTAACCCTAACCCTAACCCTAACCCTAACCCTAACCCTAACCCTAACCCTAACCCTAACCCTAACCCTAACCCTAACCCTAACCCTAACCCTAACCCTAACCCTAACCCTAACCCTAACCCTAACCCTAACCCTAACCCTAACCCTAACCCTAACCCTAACCCTAACCCTAACCCTAACCCTAACCCTAACCCTAACCCTAACCCTAACCCTAACCCTAACCCTAACCCTAACCCTAACCCTAACCCTAACCCTAACCCTAACCCTAACCCTAACCCTAACCCTAACCCTAACCCTAACCCTAACCCTAACCCTAACCCTAACCCTAACCCTAACCCTAACCCTAACCCTAACCCTAACCCTAACCCTAACCCTAACCCTAACCCTAACCCTAACCCTAACCCTAACCCTAACCCTAACCCTAACCCTAACCCTAACCCTAACCCTAACCCTAACCCTAACCCTAACCCTAACCCTAACCCTAACCCTAACCCTAACCCTAACCCTAACCCTAACCCTAACCCTAACCCTAACCCTAACCCTAACCCTAACCCTAACCCTAACCCTAACCCTAACCCTAACCCTAACCCTAACCCTAACCCTAACCCTAACCCTAACCCTAACCCTAACCCTAACCCTAACCCTAACCCTAACCCTAACCCTAACCCTAACCCTAACCCTAACCCTAACCCTAACCCTAACCCTAACCCTAACCCTAACCCTAACCCTAACCCTAACCCTAACCCTAACCCTAACCCTAACCCTAACCCTAACCCTAACCCTAACCCTAACCCTAACCCTAACCCTAACCCTAACCCTAACCCTAACCCTAACCCTAACCCTAACCCTAACCCTAACCCTAACCCTAACCCTAACCCTAACCCTAACCCTAACCCTAACCCTAACCCTAACCCTAACCCTAACCCTAACCCTAACCCTAACCCTAACCCTAACCCTAACCCTAACCCTAACCCTAACCCTAACCCTAACCCTAACCCTAACCCTAACCCTAACCCTAACCCTAACCCTAACCCTAACCCTAACCCTAACCCTAACCCTAACCCTAACCCTAACCCTAACCCTAACCCTAACCCTAACCCTAACCCTAACCCTAACCCTAACCCTAACCCTAACCCTAACCCTAACCCTAACCCTAACCCTAACCCTAACCCTAACCCTAACCCTAACCCTAACCCTAACCCTAACCCTAACCCTAACCCTAACCCTAACCCTAACCCTAACCCTAACCCTAACCCTAACCCTAACCCTAACCCTAACCCTAACCCTAACCCTAACCCTAACCCTAACCCTAACCCTAACCCTAACCCTAACCCTAACCCTAACCCTAACCCTAACCCTAACCCTAACCCTAACCCTAACCCTAACCCTAACCCTAACCCTAACCCTAACCCTAACCCTAACCCTAACCCTAACCCTAACCCTAACCCTAACCCTAACCCTAACCCTAACCCTAACCCTAACCCTAACCCTAACCCTAACCCTAACCCTAACCCTAACCCTAACCCTAACCCTAACCCTAACCCTAACCCTAACCCTAACCCTAACCCTAACCCTAACCCTAACCCTAACCCTAACCCTAACCCTAACCCTAACCCTAACCCTAACCCTAACCCTAACCCTAACCCTAACCCTAACCCTAACCCTAACCCTAACCCTAACCCTAACCCTAACCCTAACCCTAACCCTAACCCTAACCCTAACCCTAACCCTAACCCTAACCCTAACCCTAACCCTAACCCTAACCCTAACCCTAACC
This sequence comes from Harmothoe impar, assembly GCA_947462335.1. Taxonomy (NCBI): domain Eukaryota; kingdom Metazoa; phylum Annelida; class Polychaeta; order Phyllodocida; family Polynoidae; genus Harmothoe; species Harmothoe impar. The sequence goes on from CANHQG010000246.1 coordinate 3,538, forward strand.
CTAACCCTAACCCTAACCCTAACCCTAACCCTAACCCTAACCCTAACCCTAACCCTAACCCTAACCCTAACCCTAACCCTAACCCTAACCCTAACCCTAACCCTAACCCTAACCCTAACCCTAACCCTAACCCTAACCCTAACCCTAACCCTAACCCTAACCCTAACCCTAACCCTAACCCTAACCCTAACCCTAACCCTAACCCTAACCCTAACCCTAACCCTAACCCTAACCCTAACCCTAACCCTAACCCTAACCCTAACCCTAACCCTAACCCTAACCCTAACCCTAACCCTAACCCTAACCCTAACCCTAACCCTAACCCTAACCCTAACCCTAACCCTAACCCTAACCCTAACCCTAACCCTAACCCTAACCCTAACCCTAACCCTAACCCTAACCCTAACCCTAACCCTAACCCTAACCCTAACCCTAACCCTAACCCTAACCCTAACCCTAACCCTAACCCTAACCCTAACCCTAACCCTAACCCTAACCCTAACCCTAACCCTAACCCTAACCCTAACCCTAACCCTAACCCTAACCCTAACCCTAACCCTAACCCTAACCCTAACCCTAACCCTAACCCTAACCCTAACCCTAACCCTAACCCTAACCCTAACCCTAACCCTAACCCTAACCCTAACCCTAACCCTAACCCTAACCCTAACCCTAACCCTAACCCTAACCCTAACCCTAACCCTAACCCTAACCCTAACCCTAACCCTAACCCTAACCCTAACCCTAACCCTAACCCTAACCCTAACCCTAACCCTAACCCTAACCCTAACCCTAACCCTAACCCTAACCCTAACCCTAACCCTAACCCTAACCCTAACCCTAACCCTAACCCTAACCCTAACCCTAACCCTAACCCTAACCCTAACCCTAACCCTAACCCTAACCCTAACCCTAACCCTAACCCTAACCCTAACCCTAACCCTAACCCTAACCCTAACCCTAACCCTAACCCTAACCCTAACCCTAACCCTAACCCTAACCCTAACCCTAACCCTAACCCTAACCCTAACCCTAACCCTAACCCTAACCCTAACCCTAACCCTAACCCTAACCCTAACCCTAACCCTAACCCTAACCCTAACCCTAACCCTAACCCTAACCCTAACCCTAACCCTAACCCTAACCCTAACCCTAACCCTAACCCTAACCCTAACCCTAACCCTAACCCTAACCCTAACCCTAACCCTAACCCTAACCCTAACCCTAACCCTAACCCTAACCCTAACCCTAACCCTAACCCTAACCCTAACCCTAACCCTAACCCTAACCCTAACCCTAACCCTAACCCTAACCCTAACCCTAACCCTAACCCTAACCCTAACCCTAACCCTAACCCTAACCCTAACCCTAACCCTAACCCTAACCCTAACCCTAACCCTAACCCTAACCCTAACCCTAACCCTAACCCTAACCCTAACCCTAACCCTAACCCTAACCCTAACCCTAACCCTAACCCTAACCCTAACCCTAACCCTAACCCTAACCCTAACCCTAACCCTAACCCTAACCCTAACCCTAACCCTAACCCTAACCCTAACCCTAACCCTAACCCTAACCCTAACCCTAACCCTAACCCTAACCCTAACCCTAACCCTAACCCTAACCCTAACCCTAACCCTAACCCTAACCCTAACCCTAACCCTAACCCTAACCCTAACCCTAACCCTAACCCTAACCCTAACCCTAACCCTAACCCTAACCCTAACCCTAACCCTAACCCTAACCCTAACCCTAACCCTAACCCTAACCCTAACCCTAACCCTAACCCTAACCCTAACCCTAACCCTAACCCTAACCCTAACCCTAACCCTAACCCTAACCCTAACCCTAACCCTAACCCTAACCCTAACCCTAACCCTAACCCTAACCCTAACCCTAACCCTAACCCTAACCCTAACCCTAACCCTAACCCTAACCCTAACCCTAACCCTAACCCTAACCCTAACCCTAACCCTAACCCTAACCCTAACCCTAACCCTAACCCTAACCCTAACCCTAACCCTAACCCTAACCCTAACCCTAACCCTAACCCTAACCCTAACCCTAACCCTAACCCTAACCCTAACCCTAACCCTAACCCTAACCCTAACCCTAACCCTAACCCTAACCCTAACCCTAACCCTAACCCTAACCCTAACCCTAACCCTAACCCTAACCCTAACCCTAACCCTAACCCTAACCCTAACCCTAACCCTAACCCTAACCCTAACCCTAACCCTAACCCTAACCCTAACCCTAACCCTAACCCTAACCCTAACCCTAACCCTAACCCTAACCCTAACCCTAACCCTAACCCTAACCCTAACCCTAACCCTAACCCTAACCCTAACCCTAACCCTAACCCTAACCCTAACCCTAACCCTAACCCTAACCCTAACCCTAACCCTAACCCTAACCCTAACCCTAACCCTAACCCTAACCCTAACCCTAACCCTAACCCTAACCCTAACCCTAACCCTAACCCTAACCCTAACCCTAACCCTAACCCTAACCCTAACCCTAACCCTAACCCTAACCCTAACCCTAACCCTAACCCTAACCCTAACCCTAACCCTAACCCTAACCCTAACCCTAACCCTAACCCTAACCCTAACCCTAACCCTAACCCTAACCCTAACCCTAACCCTAACCCTAACCCTAACCCTAACCCTAACCCTAACCCTAACCCTAACCCTAACCCTAACCCTAACCCTAACCCTAACCCTAACCCTAACCCTAACCCTAACCCTAACCCTAACCCTAACCCTAACCCTAACCCTAACCCTAACCCTAACCCTAACCCTAACCCTAACCCTAACCCTAACCCTAACCCTAACCCTAACCCTAACCCTAACCCTAACCCTAACCCTAACCCTAACCCTAACCCTAACCCTAACCCTAACCCTAACCCTAACCCTAACCCTAACCCTAACCCTAACCCTAACCCTAACCCTAACCCTAACCCTAACCCTAACCCTAACCCTAACCCTAACCCTAACCCTAACCCTAACCCTAACCCTAACCCTAACCCTAACCCTAACCCTAACCCTAACCCTAACCCTAACCCTAACCCTAACCCTAACCCTAACCCTAACCCTAACCCTAACCCTAACCCTAACCCTAACCCTAACCCTAACCCTAACCCTAACCCTAACCCTAACCCTAACCCTAACCCTAACCCTAACCCTAACCCTAACCCTAACCCTAACCCTAACCCTAACCCTAACCCTAACCCTAACCCTAACCCTAACCCTAACCCTAACCCTAACCCTAACCCTAACCCTAACCCTAACCCTAACCCTAACCCTAACCCTAACCCTAACCCTAACCCTAACCCTAACCCTAACCCTAACCCTAACCCTAACCCTAACCCTAACCCTAACCCTAACCCTAACCCTAACCCTAACCCTAACCCTAACCCTAACCCTAACCCTAACCCTAACCCTAACCCTAACCCTAACCCTAACCCTAACCCTAACCCTAACCCTAACCCTAACCCTAACCCTAACCCTAACCCTAACCCTAACCCTAACCCTAACCCTAACCCTAACCCTAACCCTAACCCTAACCCTAACCCTAACCCTAACCCTAACCCTAACCCTAACCCTAACCCTAACCCTAACCCTAACCCTAACCCTAACCCTAACCCTAACCCTAACCCTAACCCTAACCCTAACCCTAACCCTAACCCTAACCCTAACCCTAACCCTAACCCTAACCCTAACCCTAACCCTAACCCTAACCCTAACCCTAACCCTAACCCTAACCCTAACCCTAACCCTAACCCTAACCCTAACCCTAACCCTAACCCTAACCCTAACCCTAACCCTAACCCTAACCCTAACCCTAACCCTAACCCTAACCCTAACCCTAACCCTAACCCTAACCCTAACCCTAACCCTAACCCTAACCCTAACCCTAACCCTAACCCTAACCCTAACCCTAACCCTAACCCTAACCCTAACCCTAACCCTAACCCTAACCCTAACCCTAACCCTAACCCTAACCCTAACCCTAACCCTAACCCTAACCCTAACCCTAACCCTAACCCTAACCCTAACCCTAACCCTAACCCTAACCCTAACCCTAACCCTAACCCTAACCCTAACCCTAACCCTAACCCTAACCCTAACCCTAACCCTAACCCTAACCCTAACCCTAACCCTAACCCTAACCCTAACCCTAACCCTAACCCTAACCCTAACCCTAACCCTAACCCTAACCCTAACCCTAACCCTAACCCTAACCCTAACCCTAACCCTAACCCTAACCCTAACCCTAACCCTAACCCTAACCCTAACCCTAACCCTAACCCTAACCCTAACCCTAACCCTAACCCTAACCCTAACCCTAACCCTAACCCTAACCCTAACCCTAACCCTAACCCTAACCCTAACCCTAACCCTAACCCTAACCCTAACCCTAACCCTAACCCTAACCCTAACCCTAACCCTAACCCTAACCCTAACCCTAACCCTAACCCTAACCCTAACCCTAACCCTAACCCTAACCCTAACCCTAACCCTAACCCTAACCCTAACCCTAACCCTAACCCTAACCCTAACCCTAACCCTAACCCTAACCCTAACCCTAACCCTAACCCTAACCCTAACCCTAACCCTAACCCTAACCCTAACCCTAACCCTAACCCTAACCCTAACCCTAACCCTAACCCTAACCCTAACCCTAACCCTAACCCTAACCCTAACCCTAACCCTAACCCTAACCCTAACCCTAACCCTAACCCTAACCCTAACCCTAACCCTAACCCTAACCCTAACCCTAACCCTAACCCTAACCCTAACCCTAACCCTAACCCTAACCCTAACCCTAACCCTAACCCTAACCCTAACCCTAACCCTAACCCTAACCCTAACCCTAACCCTAACCCTAACCCTAACCCTAACCCTAACCCTAACCCTAACCCTAACCCTAACCCTAACCCTAACCCTAACCCTAACCCTAACCCTAACCCTAACCCTAACCCTAACCCTAACCCTAACCCTAACCCTAACCCTAACCCTTGTAAATCCGGATGTGAGCAAGCTCCCTGAGTGTAGAAGACTGTTATATCTGTATATCTTCCATGACTGTAGACATTAGCATAGCCTATATAGTAGCAGCATGCAACCGTGTGTCAGAAGGTATGACATGATCCAAGAACTCCAAGACAAGCTACAAGTACAAATCTGTTTATTTCATCATCAACTCTTGCTATATATACTCATGGTTATAATTAGGTCACAGCCTCAGACCCTTCTCATCTGGGTCATTCAGAGGCTGGGGTTTACAAGTATGTCACACAATCAGGTCAGATCTGCTGCTGGTGGTGCTTGCCCCAGATCTGCTGCTGGTGGTGCTTGCCCCAGATCTGCCGCTGGTGGTGCTTGCCCCACATCTGCTGCTGGTGGTGCTTGCCCCACATCTGCTGCTGGTGATGCTTGCCCCAGATCTAACGCTGGCTACCATACAATGTACCATATATTATTCCATCCTGAATATACATGTGTTCCATTTCCACCTACACCAAATCCTCTTTATATGAATGGTAGCCATATTTGGTACCACAATTCGTAATTATGATGGCTAATTAATTCGTAATTTGGCACAGAATTACACACCTTCCAATTTAAAGTTGTTTGACAAATCATTTGTCAATAAAACTAAAAACCAAGTACACACAACATTTTCACTTCTGTAGTATTAAACCAATCATAATGCTGATGTAACTGGCTGAACGCTCATGATGCTTGCAAAAAGTCAGAGATTTGTGATAGATTCCCTGCGGTCTCTCCTGACTACAGGATCCATCATAACCTACTTTAATTCATATATATGTTGAATTTCTTCCTGCACCACCAGTTATTCCACATACCCCTGCATCATTTTGGCGCTGGACTCTTCCTCAACATCACATGGCAGAGCTTCAGTTAAATGTTGTGTTTCTGATTACAATAACACACAAGATTACAAACACCTCCCAAACTTAAGTTGTTTGGATTAATTCAATAAAACTAACAACTACTTATGCTGTAGGGTTCATGGCTTTAAGTCAGTGTGGTGCCCTATAGCTCCTGTAACTCTCATGTACAGAGACGGTGTTGTGTCCTGTAACTCTCATCTACAGAGACGGTTTGGTGTCCTGTATCTCTCATGTACAGAGACAGTTTGGTGTCATGACTCCCAAACTCAAGTTGTTTGGGTTAATCCAATACACCCAACAACCACTTATGCTGTGGGGTTCATAGTTTTTGGGTCAGTGTGGTGACTGACAGGGAGAAGTTTGATGCCCTTAAAATCCCGTAACTTCTGGTGTACAGGGGGGCGGCATGGTCCTATGCAACTTCCTGTGACTCTCATGCACTGGAGGTAGGCGCTAGGCCTCATAACTTCCTGTAACTCTCACTGACAGGGAGCTGTTTGATTCCCTTTAACTCCTGTAACTTCTGATGTACAGAGGGTCGCATGGTCTCCCACAACCTCCTGTGACTCTCATGCACTGGATGTAGGCGCTAGGCCTGGTAACTTCCTGTAACTCTCACTGACAGAGAGCTGTTTGATTCCCTTTAACTCCTGTAACTTCTGATGTACAGAGGGTCGCATGGTCTCCCACAACCTCCTGTGACTCTCATGCACTGGAGGTAGGCGCTAGGCCTGGTAACTTCCTGTAACTCTCACTGACAGGGAGCTGTTTGATTCCCTTTAACTCCTGTAACTTCTGATGTACAGAGGGTCGCATGGTCTCCCACAACCTCCTGTGACTCTCATGCACTGGATGTAGGCGCTAGGCCTGGTAACTTCCTGTAACTCTCACTGACAGAGAGCTGTTTGAGGCCCTGTAACTCCTGTAACTTCTGATGAACAGAGGGCCATATGGTCCCCTGTACTTCCTGTGACTCTCATGCACTGGTGGTAGGCGCTAGGACTGGTAACTTCCTGTAACTCTCACTGACAGGGAGCTGTTTGATGCTCTGTAACTCCTGTACTTTCTCATGTACAGAGGGCTGTATGGTCTCCTGTAACTTCCTGTGACTCTCATGCACTGGAGGTAGGCACTAGGCCTGGTAACTTCCTGTAACTCTCACTGACAGGGAGCTGTTTGATGCCCTGTAACTCCTGTACTTTCTCATGTTCAGAGGGCTGTATGGTCTCCTGTAACTTCCTGTGACTCTCATGCACTGGAGGTAGGAGCTAGGCCTGGTAACTTCCTGTAACTCTCACTGACAGGGAGTTGTTTGATGCCCTGTAACTCCTGTACTTTCTCATGTACAGAGGGCAGTATGGTCTCCTGTAACTTCCTGTGACTGTCATGCACTGGAGTTAGGCGCTAGGCCTAGTAACTTCTTGTAACTCTCACTGACAGGGAGCTGTTTGATGCCCTGTCACTCCTGTAACTTCTGATATACAGAGGGCCGTATACTTCACTGTAACTTCCTCTGACTCTCATGCACTGGTGGTAGGCACTAGGCCTGGTAACTTCCTGTAACTCTCACTGACAGAGAGCTGTTTGAGGCCCTGCAACTCCTGTAACTTCTGATGAACAGAGGGCCATATGGTCTCCCCTACCTCCTGTGACTCTCATGCACTGGTGGTAGACGCTAGACCTGGTAACTTCCTGTAACTCTCACTGACAGGGAGCTGTTTAATGCCCTGTAACTCCTGTACTTTCTCATGTACAGAGGGCTGTATGGTCTCCTGTAACTTTCTGTGACTCTCATGCACTGGAGGTAGGCGCTAGGCCTGGTAACTTCCTGTAACTCTCACTGACAGGGAGCTGTTTGATGCCCTGTAACTCCTGTACTTTCTCATGTACAGAGGGCTGTATGGTCTCCTGTAACTTCCTGTGACTCTCATGCACTGGAGGTAGGCGCTAGGCCTGGTAACTTCCTGTAACTCTCACTGACATGGAGCTGTTTGAGGCCCTGCAACTCCTGTAACTTCTGATCTACAGAGGGCTGTATGGTCTCCTGTAACTTCCTGTGACTCTCATGCACTGGAGGTAGGCGCTAGGCCTGGTAACTTCCTGTAACTCTCACTGACAGGGAGCTGTTTGATTCCCTTTAACTCCTGTAACTTCTGATGTACAGAGGGTCGCATGGTCTCCCACAACCTCCTGTGACTCTCATGCACTGGATGTAGGCGCTAGGCCTGGTAACTTCCTGTAACTCTCACTGACAGGGAGCTGTTTGATTCCCTTTAACTCCTGTAACTTCTGATGTACAGAGGGTCGCATGGTCTCCCACAACCTCCTGTGACTCTCATGCACTGGATGTAGGCGCTAGGCCTGGTAACTTCCTGTAACTCTCACTGACAGGGAGCTGTTTGATTCCCTTTAACTCCTGTAACTTCTGATGTACAGAGGGTCGCATGGTCTCCCACAACCTCCTGTGACTCTCATGCACTGGATGTAGGCGCTAGGCCTGGTAACTTCCTGTAACTCTCACTGACAGAGAGCTGTTTGAGGCCCTGTAACTCCTGTAACTTCTGATGAACAGAGGGCCATATGGTCCCCTGTACTTCCTGTGACTCTCATGCACTGGTGGTAGGCGCTAGGCCTGGTAACTTCCTGTAACTCTCACTGACAGGGAGCTGTTTGATGCCCTGTAACTCCTGTACTTTCTCATGTACAGAGGGCTGTATGGTCTCCTGTAACTTCCTGTGACTCTCATGCACTGGAGGTAGGCGCTAGGCCTGGTAACTTCCTGTAACTCTCACTGACAGGGAGCTGTTTGATGCTCTGTAACTCCTGTACTTTCTCATGTACAGAGGGCTGTATGGTCTCCTGTAACTTCCTGTGACTCTCATGCACTGGAGGTAGGCGCTAGGCCTGGTAACTTCCTGTAACTCTCACTGACAGGGAGCTGTTTGATGCCCTGTAACTCCTGTACTTTCTCATGTTCAGAGGGCTGTATGGTCTCCTGTAACTTCCTGTGACTCTCATGCACTGGAGGTAGGAGCTAGGCCTGGTAACTTCCTGTAACTCTCACTGACAGGGAGTTGTTTGATGCCCTGTAACTCCTGTACTTTCTCATGTACAGAGGGCTGTATGGTCTCCTGTAACTTCCTGTGACTGTCATGCACTGGAGTTAGGCGCTAGGCCTAGTAACTTCTTGTAACTCTCACTGACAGGGAGCTGTTTGATGCCCTGTCACTCCTGTAACTTCTGATATACAGAGGGCCGTATACTTCACTGTAACTTCCTCTGACTCTCATGCACTGGTGGTAGGCCCTAGGCCTGGTAACTTCCTGTAACTCTCACTGACAGAGAGCTGTTTGAGGCCCTGCAACTCCTGTAACTTCTGATGAACAGAGGGCCATATGGTCTTCCGTACCTCCTGTGACTCTCATGCACTGGTGGTAGACGCTAGGCCTGGTAACTTCCTGTAACTCTCACTGACAGGGAGCTGTTTAATGCCCTGTAACTCCTGTACTTTCTCATGTACAGAGGGCTGTATGGTCTCCTGTAACTTCCTGTGACTCTCATGCACTGGAGGTAGGCGCTAGGCCTGGTAACTTCCTGTAACTCTCACTGACAGGGAGCTGTTTGCTGCCCTGTAACTCCTGTACTTTCTCATGTACAGAGGGCTGTATGGTCTCCTGTAACTTCCTGTGACTCTCATGCACTGGATGTAGGTGCTAGGCCTGGTAGCTTCCTGTAACTCACACTGACATGGAGCTGTTTGAGGCCCTGCAACTCCTGTAACTTCTGATCTACAGAGGGCGGTATGGTCTCCTGTAACTTCCTGTGACTCTCATGCACTGGAGGTAGGCGCTAGGCCTGGTAACTTCCTGTAACTCTCACTGACAGGGAGCTGTTTGATGCCCTGTAACTCCTGTACTTTCTCATGTACAGAGGGCTGCATGGTCTCCTGTAACTTCCTGTGACTCTCATGCACTGGAGGTAGGCGCTAGGCCTGGTAACTTCCTGTAACTCTCACTGACAGGGAGCTGTTTGATGCCCTGTAACTCCTGTAACTTCTCATGTACAGAGGGCGGTTTGGGCCCTGGTAACTTCCTTTGACTCTATGCACCAGGGTTAGCCGATTGGCCTGGTAACTTCCTGTAACTCTCACTGACAGGGAGCTGTTTGGTGCCCTGTAACTCCTGTAACTTCTCATGTACAGAGGGCGGTTTGGTCTCTGGTAACTTCCTTTGACTCTATGCACCAGGGTTAGCCGCTTGGCCTGGTAACTTCCTGTAACTCTCACTGACAGGGAGCTGTTTGATGCCCTGTAACTCCTGTAACTTTTGATGTACAGAGGGCTGTATGGTCTACTGTAACTTCCTGTGACTCTCTTGCACTGGAGGTAGGCGCTAGGCCTGGTAACTTCCTGTAACTCTCACTGACAGGGAGCTGTTTGATGCCCTGTAAAACCTGTAACTTTTGATGTACAGAGGGCTGTATGGTCTCCTGTAATTCCTGTGACTCTCATGCACTGGAGGTAGGCGCTAGGCCTGGTAACTTCCTGTAACTCTTACTTACAGAGAGCTGTTTAATGCCCTGTAACTCCTGTAACTTCTGATGTACAGAGGGCTGTATGGTCTCCTGTAACTTCCTGTGACTCTCATGCACTGGAGGTAGGTGCTAGGCCTGGTAACTTCCTGTAACTCTCACTGCCAGGGAGCTGTTTGATGCCCTGTTACTTCTGTAACTTCTGATGTACAGAGGGCGGTTTGGGTCCCTGTAACTTCCTCTGACTCTCATGCACTGGAGGTAGGCCCTTGGCCTGGTAAATTCTTGTAATTCTTACAGACAGGGAGCTGTTTGATGCCCTCTTACTTCTGTAACTTCTAATGTACAGAGGGCTGTATGGTCCAATGTAACTCTCTGTGACTCTCATTGAAAGGGAGCAGTTTGATGCCCTCTAACTACTGGTATATACACTGCCCAGCACCACCCAGATCTGCTGCTGGTGGTGCTTGACCCAGAAAAGCTGCTGGTGGTGCTTGCCCCAGATCTGCTGCTGGTGGTGCTTGTCCCAGATCTGCTGCTGCTGGTGGTGCTTGCCCCAGATCTGCTGCTGGTGGTGCTTGCCCCAGATCTGCTGCTTGTGGTGCTTGGCCCAGATTTGCTGCTGGTAGTGCTTGACCCAGATCAGCTGCTGGTTGTGCTTGCCCCAGATCTACTCCTGTGGGCACCACAGAGCTATGTAGTGCACTGTTTACAGCCTCCTGCGTGAGCACTCGCTGGGTCTGTGCATCACTGCTAGCTCCCTGCTGTGCTTTAATGCACTGTGATGCACCAGGGCCGTGTATATTTCCCTCTGCAGTACCCACTCCTGTGTGGACTGCAGAGCTATGTGGGATATGGGCTACAGCCTCCTGCGCGAGCACTCGCTAGGTGTATGCATCATTGTCATTTGCCTGCTGTGTTTTAATGCACTGTGATGCACTAGGGCCTTGTATATCCCCCTCTTTGGTACTCCCTCTTGTGTGGACTACAGAGCTATGTGATATACTGGCTACAGCCTCCTGCGCGAGCACTCGCTGGGTGTATGCATCATTGTCATTCGCCTGCTGTGCTTTAATGCACTGTGATACACAAAGGCTGTGTGTATTCCCCCCAGTAGTACCTAATTGTGCCTATTCCACAGAGTTAAGTGTTAAATAGTTTGCCCCCCTCCTGCCCGGGCACTCGCCGGGTGTGTGCATCAATGTCATTTGGCTGCTGTGCTTTATGCTCTGTGATGCACAGGGGCTGTGTATATTCCCCTTTGTAGTACCTGCCCCTGTAACTTCCTGTGACTCTCATGCACAGGGGGTAGGTGCCAATCCCTGTAACTTCCTGTAACTGTCATAGGTGAACAAAACAATACAATTGGTCCATTCTATTGTATTGTTAACCCACTCCCTACCCCTCCTTTCCCCAGGAGGAATTCCCTTGTGGTTGGGCTGTGGAGTGGGTTGTAGCAACGATTGTTGCTACTATTCTGACTCAGCACCCTCCCCCAGTGAGCCACTTTGTGCAGCAATTTCAGAGGTACTTTCACTAAAGAGAAGTTCACTTTGAGATGCCTTGTGGAGAGCATGCGCCGTCTCTGCTGCCTTCTTTATAGCAGCTTCCAATTTGACTGGCCTTTCTCCAAACACCCCCTGTCTCACTTTAGATTGCCTCAGTCCTTGGGTGAAACATCTTGATAGCGTCTTCTGCAGGAAATCTGACTTCAACTCCTCTGCAGAAAACGCCTTGTTGCAGGCAGCTCTGAATTTACGTCCAAACTCCCAGGCCATCTGATCAGGCTCCTGTCTCATACTGTAGACTTGATCTTGTAGCTGATCACGCTCGTCCATGCTCAGAAATGCTTCTACAACTTGGTCTTTCACTGCCGCCCAGGTGATAGTTGCTTGATCCATGGCATTTGAGGTCTCTAGGATAAACTCCCCTAGGTCACCCCCGGCCAGGTATACAGCCATTTCAATAACTAGTTTGTGGCTGGTACCTGAACCTTTGGAAGCATGGTCTATGCCTCTCAGCCACTCCCTAAGGGCTGTGGGGTCCTCTCCATCACAGGCACCAATGGATTTTGCAAACTTATCTAATGTCCTCCGGTCCTGGTTGGCTATTTCCAAGGCTAGTCTTCTCCCTCCAGGGGTTGCAGCCATCCTGAATTTAGTGTCTCTTTTATCGTGGGTTCGACCCGACTACAATCCTCTTTCTCTCAACAAGATGTACAATATCTTAATTGAGAGAAAGCCCAGTAGTTTTGATGTTCGGATCCCACCGCTGTCACCAGTGTAAATCCGGATGTGAGCAAGCTCCCTGAGTGTAGAAGACTGTTATATCTGTATATCTTCCATGACTGTAGACATTAGCATAGCCTATATAGTAGCAGCATGCAACCGTGTGTCAGAAGGTATGACATGATCCAAGAACTCCAAGACAAGCTACAAGTACAAATCTGTTTATTTCATCCTCAACTCTTGCTATATATACTCATGGTTATAATTAGGTTACAGCCTCAGACCCTTCTCATCTGGGTCATTCAGAGGCTGGGGTTTACAAGTATGTCACACAATCAGGTCAGATCTGCTGCTGGTGGTGCTTGCCCCAGATCTGCTGCTGGTGGTGCTTGCCCCAGATCTGCCGCTGGTGGTGCTTGCCCCACATCTGCTGCTGGTGGTGCTTGCCCCACATCTGCTGCTGGTGATGCTTGCCCCAGATCTAACGCTGGCTACCATACAATGTACCATATATTATTCCATCCTGAATATACATGTGTTCCATTTCCACCTACACCAAATCCTCTTTATATGAATGGTAGCCATATTTGGTACCACAATTCGTAATTATGATGGCTAATTAATTCGTAATTTGGCACAGAATTACACCCTAACCCTAACCCTAACCCTAACCCTAACCCTAACCCTAACCCTAACCCTAACCCTAACCCTAACCCTAACCCTAACCTAACCCTAACCCTAACCCTAACCCTAACCCTAACCCTAACCCTAACCCTAACCCTAACCCTAACCCTAACCCTAACCCTAACCCTAACCCTAACCCTAACCCTAACCCTAACCCTAACCCTAACCCTAACCCTAACCCTAACCCTAACCCTAACCCTAACCCTAACCCTAACCCTAACCCTAACCCTAACCCTAACCCTAACCCTAACCCTAACCCTAACCCTAACCCTAACCCTAACCCTAACCCTAACCCTAACCCTAACCCTAACCCTAACCCTAACCCTAACCCTAACCCTAACCCTAACCCTAACCCTAACCCTAACCCTAACCCTAACCCTAACCCTAACCCTAACCCTAACCCTAACCCTAACCCTAACCCTAACCCTAACCCTAACCCTAACCCTAACCCTAACCCTAACCCTAACCCTAACCCTAACCCTAACCCTAACCCTAACCCTAACCCTAACCCTAACCCTAACCCTAACCCTAACCCTAACCCTAACCCTAACCCTAACCCTAACCCTAACCCTAACCCTAACCCTAACCCTAACCCTAACCCTAACCCTAACCCTAACCCTAACCCTAACCCTAACCCTAACCCTAACCCTAACCCTAACCCTAACCCTAACCCTAACCCTAACCCTAACCCTAACCCTAACCCTAACCCTAACCCTAACCCTAACCCTAAACCCTAACCCTAACCCTAACCCTAACCCTAACCCTAACCCTAACCCTAACCCTAACCCTAACCCTAACCCTAACCCTAACCCTAACCCTAACCCTAACCCTAACCCTAACCCTAACCCTAACCCTAACCCTAACCCTAACCCTAACCCTAACCCTAACCCTAACCCTAACCCTAACCCTAACCCTAACCCTAACCCTAACCCTAACCCTAACCCTAACCCTAACCCTAACCCTAACCCTAACCCTAACCCTAACCCTAACCCTAACCCTAACCCTAACCCTAACCCTAACCCTAACCCTAACCCTAACCCTAACCCTAACCCTAACCCTAACCCTAACCCTAACCCTAACCCTAACCCTAACCCTAACCCTAACCCTAACCCTAACCCTAACCCTAACCCTAACCCTAACCCTAACCCTAACCCTAACCCTAACCCTAACCCTAACCCTAACCCTAACCCTAACCCTAACCCTAACCCTAACCCTAACCCTAACCCTAACCCTAACCCTAACCCTAACCCTAACCCTAACCCTAACCCTAACCCTAACCCTAACCCTAACCCTAACCCTAACCCTAACCCTAACCCTAACCCTAACCCTAACCCTAACCCTAACCCTAACCCTAACCCTAACCCTAACCCTAACCCTAACCCTAACCCTAACCCTAACCCTAACCCTAACCCTAACCCTAACCCTAACCCTAACCCTAACCCTAACCCTAACCCTAACCCTAACCCTAACCCTAACCCTAACCCTAACCCTAACCCTAACCCTAACCCTAACCCTAACCCTAACCCTAACCCTAACCCTAACCCTAACCCTAACCCTAACCCTAACCCTAACCCTAACCCTAACCCTAACCCTAACCCTAACCCTAACCCTAACCCTAACCCTAACCCTAACCCTAACCCTAACCCTAACCCTAACCCTAACCCTAACCCTAACCCTAACCCTAACCCTAACCCTAACCCTAACCCTAACCCTAACCCTAACCCTAACCCTAACCCTAACCCTAACCCTAACCCTAACCCTAACCCTAACCCTAACCCTAACCCTAACCCTAACCCTAACCCTAACCCTAACCCTAACCCTAACCCTAACCCTAACCCTAACCCTAACCCTAACCCTAACCCTAACCCTAACCCTAACCCTAACCCTAACCCTAACCCTAACCCTAACCCTAACCCTAACCCTAACCCTAACCCTAACCCTAACCCTAACCCTAACCCTAACCCTAACCCTAACCCTAACCCTAACCCTAACCCTAACCCTAACCCTAACCCTAACCCTAACCCTAACCCTAACCCTAACCCTAACCCTAACCCTAACCCTAACCCTAACCCTAACCCTAACCCTAACCCTAACCCTAACCCTAACCCTAACCCTAACCCTAACCCTAACCCTAACCCTAACCCTAACCCTAACCCTAACCCTAACCCTAACCCTAACCCTAACCCTAACCCTAACCCTAACCCTAACCCTAACCCTAACCCTAACCCTAACCCTAACCCTAACCCTAACCCTAACCCTAACCCTAACCCTAACCCTAACCCTAACCCTAACCCTAACCCTAACCCTAACCCTAACCCTAACCCTAACCCTAACCCTAACCCTAACCCTAACCCTAACCCTAACCCTAACCCTAACCCTAACCCTAACCCTAACCCTAACCCTAACCCTAACCCTAACCCTAACCCTAACCCTAACCCTAACCCTAACCCTAACCCTAACCCTAACCCTAACCCTAACCCTAACCCTAACCCTAACCCTAACCCTAACCCTAACCCTAACCCTAACCCTAACCCTAACCCTAACCCTAACCCAACCCTAACCCTAACCCTAACCCTAACCCTTGTAAATCCGGATGTGAGCAAGCTCCCTGAGTGTAGAAGACTGTTATATCTGTGGTTCTTCCATGACTGTAGGCATTAGCATAGCCTATATAGTAACAGCATGCAACCGTGTGTCAGAAGGTATGACATGATCCAAGAACTCCAAGACAAGCTACAAGTACAAATCTGTTTATTTCATCCTCAACTCTTGCTATATATACTCATGGTTACAATTAGGTCACAGCCTCAGACCCTCCTTATATGGGTCATTCAGAGGCTGGGGTTTACAAGTATGTCACACAATCAGGTCAGATCTGCTGCTGGTGGTGCTTGCCCCAGATCTGCCGCTGGTGGTGCTTGCCCCACACCTGCCGCTGGTGATGCTTGCCCCAGATCCACTGCTGGCTACCATACAATGCACCATATATTATTCCATCCTGAATATACATGTGTTCCATTTCTACCTACACCAAATCCTCTTTACTTGAATGGAAGCCTCATTTTGTAACACAATTCATAATTATGATGGCTAATTAATTCTTAATTTAGCACAGAATTACACACCTTCCAATTTAAAGTTGTTTGACAAATCATTTGTCAATAAAACTAAAAACCAAGTACACAGCAACATTTTCACTTCTAATGGCTAATTAATTCGTAATTTGGCACAGAATTACACACCTTCCAATTTAAAGATGTTTGACAATTCATTTGTCAATAAAACTAAAAACCAAGCACAGCAACATTTTCACTTCTGTAGTATTTAACCAATCATGATGCTGATGTAACTGGCTGAACGCTCATGATGCTTGCAAAAAGTCAGAGATTTGTGATAGATTCCCTGCGGTCTCTCCTGACTACATGATCCATCATAACCTACTTTAATTCATATATATGTTGAATTTCTTCCTGCACCACCAGTTATTCCACCTACCCCTGCATCATTTTGGCGCTGGACTCTTCCTCAACATCACATGGCAGAGCTTCAGTTAAATGTTGTGTTTCTGATTACAATAACACACAAGATTACAAACACCTCCCAAACTTAAGTTGTTTGGATTAATCCAATAAAACTAACAAGTACTTATGCTGTAGGGTTCCTGACTTTAGGTCAGTATGGTGCCCTATAGGTCCTGTAACTCTCATGTACAGAGACGGTGTGGTGTCCTGTAACTCTCATCTACAGATACGGTTTGGTGTCCTGTATCTCTCATGTACACAGACAGTTTGGTGTCATGACTCCCAAACTCAAGTTGTTTGGGTTAATCCAATACACCCAACAACAACTTATGCTGTGGGGTTCATAGTTTTTGGGTCAGTGTGGTGACTGACAGGGAGAAGTTTGATGCCCTTAAAATCCCGTAACTTCTGGTGTTCATGGGGCGGCATGGTCCTATGTAACTTCCTGTGACTCTCATGCACTGGAGGTATGCTAGGCCTCATAACTTCCTGTAACTCTCACTTACAGGGAGCTGTTTGAAGCCCTGTACTCCTGTAACTTCTGATGAGCAGAGGGCTATATGGTCTCCTGTACTTCCTGTGACTCTCATGCACTGGATGTAGGCGCTAGGCCTGGTAACTTCCTGTAACTCTCACTGACAGAGAGCTGTTTGAGGCCCTGCAACTCCTGTAACGTCTGATGAGCAGAGGGCTATATGGTCTCCTGTACTTCCTGTGACTCTCATGCACTGGAGGTAGGCGCTAGGCCTGGTAACTTCCTGTAACTCTCACTGACAGAGAGCTGTTTGATGCCCTGTAACTCCTGTATTTTCTCATGTACAGAGGGCTGTATGGTCTCCTGTAACTTCCTGTGACTCTCATGCACTGGAGGTAGGTGCTAGGCCATGTAACTTCCTGTAACTCTCACTGACAGGGAGCTGTTTGATGCCCTGTAACTCCTGTAACTTCTGATGTACAGAGGGCTGTACACTTCACTGTAACTTCCTGTGACTCTCTTGCACTGGAGGTAGGCGCTAGGCCTTGTAACTTCCTGTAACTCTCACTGACAGGGAGCTGTTTGATGCCCTGTAACTCCTGTACTTTCTCATGTACAGAGGGCTGTATGGTCTTCTGTAACTTCCTGTGACTCTCATGCACTGGAGGTAGGTGCTAGGCCTGGTAACTTCCTGTAACTCTTACTGACAGGGAGCTGTTTGATGCCCTGTAACTCCTGTAACTTCTGATGTACAGAGGGCTGTAGACTTCACTGTAACTTCCTGTGACTCTCTTGCACTGGAGGTAGGCGCTAGGCCTGGTAACTTCCTGTAACTCTCACTGACAGGGAGCTGTTTGATGCCCTGTAACTCCTGTAACTTCTGATGTACAGAGGGCTGTATACTTCACTGTAACTTCCTGTGACTCTCTTGTACTGGAGGTGGGCGCTAGGCCTGGTAACTTCCTGTAACTCTCACTGACAGGGAGCTGTTTGATGCCCTGTAACTCCTGTACTTTCTCATGTACAGAGGGCTGTATGGTCTTCTGTAACTTCCTGTGACTCTCGTGCACTGGAGGTAGGCGCTAGGCCTGGTAACTTCCTGTAACTCTCACTTACAGAGAGCTGTTTGATGCCCTGTAACTCCTGTAACTTCTGATGTACAGAGGGCTGTATGGTCTCCTATAACTTCCTGTGACTCTCATGCACTGGAGGTAGGCGCTAGGCCTGGTAACTTCCTGTAACTCTCACTGACAGGGAGCTGTTTGATGCCCTGTAACTCCTGTACTATCTCATGTACAGAGGGCTGTATGGTCTTCTGTAACTTCCTGTGACTCTCGTGCACTGGAGGTAGGCGCTAGGCCTGGTAACTTCCTGTAACTCTCACTTACAGAGAGCTGTTTGATGCCCTGTAACTCCTGTAACTTCTGATGTACAGAGGGCTGTATGGTCTCCTATAACTTCCTGTGACTCTCATGCACTGGAGGTAGGCGCTAGGCCTGGTAACTTCCTGTAACTCTCACTGACAGGGAGCTGTTTGATGCCCTGTAACTCCTGTACTTTCTCATGTACAGAGGGCTGTATGGTCTTCTGTAACTTCCTGTGACTCTCGTGCACTGGAGGTAGGCGCTAGGCCTGGTAACTTCCTGTAACTCTCACTTACAGAGAGCTGTTCGATGCCCTGTAACTCCTGTAACTTCTGATGTACAGAGGGCTGTATGGTCTCCTATAACTTCCTGTGACTCTCATGCACTGGAGGTAGGCGCTAGGCCTGGTAACTTCCTGTAACTCTCACTGACAGGGAGCTGTTTGATGCCCTGTAACTCCTGTACTTTCTCATGTACAGAGGGCTGTATGGTCTTCTGTAACTTCCTGTGACTCTCGTGCACTGGAGGTAGGCGCTAGGCCTGGTAACTTCCTGTAACTCTCACTAACAGAGAGCTGTTTGATGCCCTGTAACTCCTGTAACTTCTGATGTACAGAGGGCTGTATGGTCTCCTATAAATTCCTGTGACTCTCATGCACTGGAGGTAGGCGCTAGGCCTGGTAACTTCCTGTAACTCTCACTGACAGGGAGCTGTTTGATGCCCTGTAACTTCTGATGTACAGAGGGCAGTTTGGGTCCCTGTAACTTCCTGTGACTCTCATGCACTGGAGGTAGGCGCTAGGCCTGGTAACTTCCTGTAACTCTCACTTACAGAGAGCTGTTTGATGCCCTGTAACTCCTGTAACTTCTGATGTACAGAGGGCTGTATGGTCTCCTATAACTTCCTGTGACTCTCATGCACTGGGGGTAGGCGCTAGGCCTGGTAACTTCCTGTAACTCTCATTGACAGAAAGCTGTTTGATGCCCTGTAACTTCTGTTACTTCTGATGTACAGAGGGCAGTTTGGGTCCCTGTAACTTCCTGTGACACTCATGCACTGGAGGTAGGCCCTTGGCCTGGTAAATTCTTGTAATTCTAACAGACAGGGAGCTGTTTGATGCCCTCTAACTTCTGTAACTTCTAATGTACAGAGGGCTGTATGGTCCAATGTAACTCTCTGTGACTCTCATTGAAAGGGAGCAGTTTTGATGCCCTCTAACTACTGGTATATACACTGCCCAGCACCACCCAGATCTGCTGCTGGTGGTGCTTGACCCAGAACTGCTGCTGGTGGTGCTTGCCCCAGATCTGCTGCTGCTGGTGGTGCTTGCCCCAGATCTGCTGCTGGTGGTGCTTGCCCCAGATCTGCTGCTGCTGGTGGTGCTTGCCCCACATCTGCTGCTGGTGGTGCTTGGCCCAGATTTGCTGCTGGTAGTGCTTGACCCAGATAAGCTGCTGGTTGTGCTTGCCCCAGATCTACTCCTGTGGGCACCACAGAGCTATGTAGTGCACTGTTTACAGCCTCCTGTGTGAGCACTCGCTGGGTCTGTGCATCACTGCCATCTCCCTGCTGTGCTTGAATGAACTGTGATGCACCAGGGCCGTGTATATTTCCCTCTGCAGTACCCACTCCTGTGTGGACTGCAGAGCTATGTGGTATATGGGCTACAGCCTCCTGCGCGAGCACTCGCTAGGTGTATGCATCATTGTCATTTGCCTGCTGTGTTTTAATGCACTGTGATGCACTAGGGCCTTGTATATCCCCCTCTTTGGTACTCCCTCTTGTATGGACTACAGAGCTATGTGATATACTAGCTACAGCCTCCTGCGCGAGCACTCGCTAGGTGTATGCATCATTGTCATTTGCCTGCTGTGTTTTAATGCACTGTGATGTACTAGGGCCTTGTATATCCCCCTCTTCGGTACTCCCTCTTGTGTGGACTACAGAGCTATGTGATATACTGGCTAAAGCCTCCTGCGCGAGCACTCGCTAGGTGTATGCATCATTGTCATTTGCCTGCTGTGTTTTAATGCACTGTGATGCACTAAGGCCTTGTATATCCCCCTCTTCAGTATTCCCTCTTGTGTGGACTACAGAGCTATTTGATATACTGGCTACAGCCTTCTGCGCGAGCACTCGCTAGGTGTATGCATCATTGTCATTTGCCTGCTGTGTTTTAATGCACTGTGATGCACTAGGGCCTTGTATAATCCCCTCTTCAGTATTCCCTCTTGTGTGAACTACAGAGCTATGTGATATACTGGCTACAGCCTCCCGCCCGGGCACTCGCCAGGTGTGTGCATCATTGTCATTTGCCTGCTGTGCTTTATGCACTGTGGTGCACAGGGGCTGTGTATATTCCCCTTTGTAGTACCTGCCCCTGTAACTTTCTGTGACTCTCAAGCACAGGGGGTAGGTGCCAATCCCTGTAACTTCCTGTAACTGTCATAGGTGAACAAAACAATACAATTGGTCTATTCTATTGTATTGTTAGCCCACTCCCTACCCCCCCTTTCCCCAGGAGGAATTCCCTTGTGGTTGGGCTGTGGAGTGGGTTGTAGCAACGATTGTTGCTACTATTCTGACTCAGCACCCTCCCCCAGTGAGCCACTTTGTGCAGCAATTTCAGAGGTACTTTCACTAAAGAGAAGTTCACTTTGAGATGCCTTGTGGAGAGCATGCGCCGTCTCTGCTGCCTTCTTTATAGCAGCTTCCAATTTGACTGGCCTTTCTCCAAACACCCCCTGTCTCACTTCAGATTGCCTCAGTCCTTGGGTGAAACATCTTGATAGCGTTTTCTGTAGGAAATCTGACTTCAACTCCTCTGCAGAAAACGCCTTGTTGCAGGCAGCTCTGAATTTACGTCCAAACTCCCAGGCCATCTGATCAGGCTCCTGCCTCATACTGTAGACTTGATCTTGTAGCTGATCACGCTCGTCCATGCTCAGAAATGCTACTACAACTTGGTCTTTCACTGCCGCCCAGGTGAAAGTCGCTTGATCCATGGCATTTGAGGTCTCTAGGATAAACTCCCCTAGGTCACCCCCGGCCAGGTATACAGACATTTCAATAACTAGTTTGTGGCTGGTACCTGAACCTTTGGAAGCATGGTCTATGCCTCTCAGCCACTCCCTAAGGGCTGTAGGGTCCTCTCCATCACAGGTACAGATGGATTTTGCAAACTTATCTAATGTCCTCCGGTCCTGGTTGGCTCTTTCCAAGGCTAGTCATCTCTCTCCAGGGGTCGCAGCCATCCTGAATTTAGTGTCTCTTTTATCGTGGGTTTGACCCGACTACAATCCTCTTTCTCTCAACAAGATGTACAATATGTTAATTGAGAGAAAGCCCAGTAGTTTTGATGTTCGGATCCCACCGCTGTCACCAGTGTAAATCCGGATGTGAGCAAGCTCCCTGAGTGTAGAAGACTGTTATATCTGTGTATCTTCCATGACTGTAGGCATTAGCATAGCCTATATAGTAACAGCATGCAACCGTGTGTCAGAAGGTATGACATGATCCAAGAACTCCAAGACAAGCTACAAGTACAAATCTGTTTATTTCATCCTCAACTCTTGCTATATATACTCATGGTTACAATTAGGTCACAGCCTCAGACCCTCCTTATATGGGTCATTCAGAGGCTGGGGTTTACAAGTATGTCACACAATCAGGTCAGATCTGCTGCTGGTGGTGCTTGCCCTAGATCTGCTGCTGGTGGTGCTTGCCCCAGATCTGCCGCTGGTGGTGCTTGCCCCACACCTGCCGCTGGTGATGCTTGCCCCAGATCTACTGCTGGCTACCATACAATGCACCATATATTATTCCATCCTAAATATACATGTGTTCCATTTCTACCTACACCAAATCCTCTTTACTTGAATGGAAGACTCATTTTGTAACACAATTCATAATTATGATGGCTAATTAATTCTTAATTTAGCACAGAATTACACCCTAACCCTAACCCTAACCCTAACCCTAACCCTAACCCTAACCCTAACCCTAACCCTAACACCTAACCCTAACCCTAACCCTAACCCTAACCCTAACCCTAACCCTAACCCTAACCCTAACCCTAACCCTAACCCTAACCCTAACCCTAACCCTAACCCTAACCCTAACCCTAACCCTAACCCTAACCCTAACCCTAACCCTAACCCTAACCCTAACCCTAACCCTAACCCTAACCCTAACCCTAACCCTAACCCTAACCCTAACCCTAACCCTAACCCTAACCCTAACCCTAACCCTAACCCTAACCCTAACCCTAACCCTAACCCTAACCCTATAAAACAAACTTGACTATATATCATAAAGAAATAAAACCTTTAAGACACACTACCGTATACTAACCATGTTTTATTGAAAACGATTTGTTACAACAGGTATCATATACCTACAGATGAACACTTCTCCTTAAAAGTTACCAATTTTTATACGAGACATATTGGAAACAAAAAAGGTGGCAAGTGTCGGACTTATAGTAAACCTTGACCCAACCCATCTATTTGAATAGACTCACTCGCTTAACGTGCCAGAGTAAGGTTTAAAAGATCAATATTTTTAGAATAAATGTACATATAGCGTAGATCCGGTAAATGCAGTTTCAGTCAAATCCAGGACTTTCAACACTGTATGCAAATCATGGTCACATAGGTGTCCTTCGTGACGTAACCTACATAATAACACAAGTGGCATTCTCCATATAGAAATGCTAAGGCAATCAGATCAAGTGGCATGGCAACATATTTCAACCTCTATGGAGAATTAATCTCCACACTCAAGTTTATAGATCAAAAAGCAGTAAGCTGAAAAATAGAATGATCCAGCTCCTCACTTGATACCTTCCATCTGAAAGTAATCAACGAGAACCTATGGATCTCCATAACAACTTACCCAATTTTCATCATCTGTACCTGAACAAATCTCACGTCTTTCAGGTTCATTGATATGTTATTACCATTGATACACATATAGTATGAATGCAGTCAAGTAACCCTTCACTTTAGTAGGTATCATCAGGATCCAGTCCCTTATACTTTTACTACTGGACGGTTAATTCAGAGTATCACAATTGGCATACAATAATCATACCTATAGCACGTGTCATCAAATCAAACAGAACCCTTTTCACAAATACTGTCTTATGGCAAATAGAACACTCTTTGGTGATAGTTTAACAGTCTTTATATGTCAACAACTGCAAAACCTAGATGAAAGGTAATATGGTATCATATCAAAGTCTTTTCATAAATAGGTGATAATGATCCACTGTAAGCAGTTCCTGTCATCTCAGTCTTTTATAAATATATCTATATATATAGTCATCTTGTGACCCACTGTTCATGGTATTTAACACATCATATGGTTCGTGGTGCACTAATAGCTCCACTACTGCAAAGGTCAACCTTGATGACGACACATGGTAGAGGTTCTATACATGCTGCAAACTGGGAATGTTTTTATGACTCGCCACTCAGCAAAAGTTCCTCATTCTTGGACACTGGCGACATGCATTCACTAGATCGGTTGTCACTCATCTCAATGGAAATGTCCATCCCAGACCCTAGCTGCAGAGCGTCAGGGTTGAGAAAATGCACCTGCGTACCCATAGGTACACTCGCCATGGATATAGGAATGTCCAAGGTCGATGGACGATGGTTCCCTGACACAGAACCAGTCGTCACAGGTAGGTTCACTGGAGGATCCACCATCATGGATTGTTCAAGTTCGTTTTCAGGAGCCATAAGCACCTCAGCGTCACGGACAGTCAGACGTAGGTCAGCTTCTGTAATTGCATCGGTCAGCTCCATTAATATCTGGACCGCCTCTCTAGTCTCACTCTCGATTATCTGGTAAGGTGACTGACAATAGGTGACGTCGAGTACTGGTGTTGAGACAGGTAGAGCTGGGCGACTTTGTCTGCAGTTCATTCACCACCATCCTCGCAAGAGTGGACACCCCGGTGGGAGTATCCATAGTCTCAAGGGAAGACACGGTTGTGTCCACCCCCATTGTATTATACTGCATTGTCTTAGCAGCAGACGAAACAGAGGTGGACGGCACAGCAGTAGACGTCATAGCGAGAGGTGTCATAGAGACAGACGTCACAGGAACAGACGTCACAGGAACAGACGTCACAGGAACAGACGTCACAGGAACAGACGTCACAGGAACAGACGTCACAGGAACGGACGTCTTAGGAACAGACGTCACTGGAACCAACTCCGATGACCCCGAGGCCATGGAGGAGGCAGCCACGTAACTGCAGTCGGCCAGGTACATCTCATCCTCTGCAGGTGAAGGAGGAGGACTCCGAGGGATATTACTAACCCTAGAGTCAGCTCTCAACCTTTGTGCGTATGCATCACCGTCAAATCCTAAGGGAAGAGGGGCAGAACCCCGTTGAACCCTGTACACACTCTCGTCGTACCAACTTGACAATGAGATTTCATAGCAATCTTCGAAAAACTCAGCCAACTCTTCATAAAAGTCATCGTTCTGCTGAGCTTCTTTCCTAAAGCCAGAAAATTTCTCTGTCAGACCACCAATTTCGTGTTCTAATTTTGA
Organism: Harmothoe impar; assembly: GCA_947462335.1. Classification (NCBI taxonomy): domain Eukaryota; kingdom Metazoa; phylum Annelida; class Polychaeta; order Phyllodocida; family Polynoidae; genus Harmothoe; species Harmothoe impar. The sequence goes on from CANHQG010000246.1 coordinate 28,833, forward strand.
AATAACTTTAGTTTTCAGACTAATTTCAGTCCGGGCAGCAGATAGTTTATGTTCAGTGGCACTGACCATATCCTTACTGCGATCCAGCTTGACTTTGAGACCATCAATTAAAAATTGACTCTCCATACGAGATTTTTCAATGTTCAATCTCAAATCGTCTACAATTCTGCTAGAGGTTGCTACCATGTCATCCCGTTGTCCTAACTGTCGTTTGAGGGCTTCATTCTCCTCAGTCATTTTGGACATTTTAGACAGGAGTTCTGCTTTCGCAGTCTCCACTTTCTCTAACTCGGCCAAACGACTTTCTTTTACCAATTGCTCAGCTTGAGCCCTAGCTCCTTGCAGAGCTAGTTGACAAGCGAGATCCAGTGTGTGGGAAAGAAGATTCCAAAACTAAGACAATCTATAGAACGATTGATTTCCAATCTGAGGGAGACGATTGGGTGGATAATAAGTTCACCCCATCCACAGGCATGGCTCAATCGAATAAAATTGATATGGGAAAGGGACAGGAGATTGGTCGTAGGCTATCCTCCATTCCATCACCATCTCCCTGTATGGGGGGGTCTCTCATTAAATTCTCTATCACCTGGGGTGGGTGAGGAAGAGATGTGTTTAGAATCGGTCCCTCTGCCTAAGCTGACTGGTGATATTGATCACCCTGAGAATGTTAGTATCAGGAATCTTCTAAAAGAACAGTATGTCACTGGACTCAAGAGTTCATTTGACACACTGGATCTCGCTTGTCAACTAGCTCTGCAAGGAGCTAGGGCTCAAGCTGAGCAATTGGTAAAAGAAAGTCGTTTGGCTGAGTTAGAGAAAGTGGAGACTGCGAAAGCAGAACTCCTGTCTAAAATGTCCAAAATGACTGAGGAGAATGAAGCCCTCAAACGACAGTTGGGACAACGGGATGACATGGTAGCAACCTCCAGCAGAATTGTAGACGATTTGAGATTGAACATTGAAAAATCTTGTATGGAGAGTCAATTTTTAATTGATGGTCTCAAAGTCAAGCTGGATCGCAGTAAGGATATGGTCAGTGCCACTGAACATAAACTATCTGCTGCCCGGACTGAAATTAGTCTGAAAACTAAAGTTATTTCAAAATTAGAACACGAAATTGGTGGTCTGACAGAGAAATTTTCTGGCTTTAGGAAGGAAGCTCAGCAGAACGATGACTTTTATGAAGAGTTGGCTGAGTTTTTCGAAGATTGCAATGAAATCCCCTTGTCAAGTTGGTACGACGAGAGTGTGTACAGGGTTCAACGGGGTTCTGCCCCTCTTCCCTTAGGATTTGACGGTGATGCATACGCACAAAGGTTGAGAGCTGACTCTAGGGTTAGTAATATCCCTCGGAGTCCTCCTCCTTCACCTGCAGAGGATGAGATGTACCTGGCCGACTGCAGTTACGTGGCTGCCTCCTCCTTGGCCTCAGGGTCATCGGAGTTGGTTCCTGTGACGTCTGTTCCTAAGACGTCTGTTCCTGTGACGTCTGTACCTGTGACGTCTGTTCCTGTGACGTCTGTCTCTATGACACCTCTCGCTATGACGTCTACTGCTGTGCCGTCCACCTCTGTTTCGTCTGCTGCTAAGACGATGCAGTATACTACAATGGGGGTGGACACAACCGTGTCTTCCCTTGAGACTATGGATACTCCCACCGGGGTGTCCACTCTTGCGAGGATGGTGGTGAATGAACTGCAGACAAAGTCGCCCAGCTCGGCACCTGTCTCAACACCAGTACTCGATGCCACCTCTTGTCAGTCACCTTACCAGATAATCGAGAGTGAGACTAGAGAGGCGGTCCAGATATAAATGGAGCTGACGGATGCAATTACAGAAGCTGACCTACGTCTGACTGTCCATGACGCTGAGGTGCTTATGGCTCCTGAAAACGAACTTGAACAATCCATGATGGTGGATCCTCCAGTGGACCTACCTGTGACGACTGGTTCTGTGTCAGGGAACCATCTTCCATCGACCTTGGACATTCCTATATCCATGGCGAGTGTACCTATGGGTACGCAGGTGCATTTTCTCAACCCTGACGCTCTGCAGCTATGGTCTGGGATGGACATTTCCATTGAGATGAGTGACAACCAATCTAGTGAGTGCATGTCGCCAGTGTCCAAGACTGAGGAACTTTTGCTGAGTGGCGAGTCATAAAAACATTCCCAGTTTGCAGCATGTATAGAACCTCTACCATGTGTCGTCATCGAGGTTGAACTTTTGCAGTAGTGGAGCTATTAGTGCACCACGAACCATATGATGTGTTAAATACCATGAACAGTGGGTCACAAGATGACTATATATATAGATATATTTATAAAAGACTGAGATGACAAGAACTGCTTACAGTGGATCATTATCACCTATTTATGAATAGACTTTGATATGATACCATATTACCTTTCATCTAGGTTTTGCAGTTGTTGACATATAAAGACTGTTAAACTATCACCAAAGAGTGTTCTATTTGCCATAAGACAGTATTTGTGAAACGGGTTCTGTTTGATTTGATGACATGTGCTATAGGTATGATTATTGTATGCCAATTGTGATACTCTGAATTAACCGTCCAGTAGTAAAAGTATAAGGGACTGGATCCTGATGATACCTACTAAAGTGAAGGGTTACTTGACTGCATTCATACTATATGTGTATCAATGGTAATAACATATCAATGAACCTGAAAGACGTGAGATTTGTTCAGGTACAGATGATGAAAATTGGGTAAGTTGTTATGGAGATCCGTAGGTTCTCGTTGATTACTTTCAGATGGAAGGTATCAAGTGAGGAGCTGGATCATTCTATTTTTCAGCTTACTGCTTTTTGATCTATAAACTTGAGTGTGGAGATTAATTCTCCATAGAGGTTGAAATATGTTGCCATGCCACTTGATCTGATTGCCTTAGCATTTCTATATGGAGAATGCCACTTGTGTTATTATGTAGGTTACGTCACGAAGGACACCTATGTGACCATGATTTGCATACAGTGTTGAAAGTCCTGGATTTGACTGAAACTGCATTTACCGGATCTACGCTATATGTACATTTATTCCAAAAATATTGATCTTTTAAACCTTACTCTGGCACGTTAAGCGAGTGAGTCTATTCAAATAGACGGGTTGGGTCAAGGTTTACTATAAGTCCGACACTTGCCACCTTTTTTGTATCCAATATGTCTCGTATAAAAATTGGTAACTTTTAAGGAGAAGTGTTCATATTGATCTGTATGTATATGATACCTGTTGTAACAAATCGTTTTCGATAAAACATGGTTAGTATACGGTAGTATGTCTTAAAGGTTTTATTTCTTTATGATATATAGTCAAGTTTGTTTTATAGGGCTTGACTGGCTATGTGGAGTTTATCCTCTTAGTCCCAGAAATCATGACTGTTATTGAAGGATGATACTGGATTATTGTGTAACTGGATCCTGATGGTTGATATGATTGACGTTAATATCAAAAAGGATGAAGACATATCTATAATACTCAAGAAATATATTAGTTGTTCTAGTAGAAAGAGTTACACTTGTCTCCACTATGTATATGGGTGAGAATTTTGAAAAATGTCACTTTTGGGTGTTTTTCACTTTCAAACAGCTCTGCAATAAAAATGGCTGCACCAATCTAGTTTTTTCTTTTTTTATAGAATAGGTATCAGTCCAGGCTTTCAGAAAAATGTAAAATCATGGATGTAAAGTGGATATTTTTCAAGTTATGAGCCTCCAAAGGGCTAAAAGAAAAAAAAACTGTGCGTCAAACCTTTCTTTACATTTTTCATAACTCCCCCACCTCAACAAAAACAGTCACCACCCTGCTTAATCATGGTTTCCTATTAGTTATATATGTTGTCTCACACATACAATTTTCTTTTTAAAGATATCTTTGCTCAATTGGTCAATATAGCCTGTTGTATTGAAAATGCCACTCGTGTAACTGCCGACACTTTTACTTTTGGTTCTTACACTGGACAATTAGTAAGGGTCACCAAATGTACTTTTTGCTTTCAATCTTGAGGGGTATATGTATACTAAAACTGGTAAAAATTTCGTGGGGATACACCCATTATTGAGGGCTCCAGGCCTAAAAATGTATTTTTGGAAAATAATAAAAGTGTCGGCAATTACGGTAAGTTTCCTCTATAAATCTAGAAATACCCCATGCCTATCATTTCTAAGACATGTATAACCATGAGAGGTATATGTTTATTCAATCTGGATAGGATTTGCAGCCTAATCCCTTGCTCTTGTGTAGTGGGACAAGGGGCGCAACATTCACGTAACTGCCGACACTTTTACGTAACTGCCGACACTTTTACTCTGGTCCATTGTAAAACCTTTCCTGATGCTGTAATATTGTGCATCCCCTGGAAATCTCAAACCAACTTTGGGAAATGGACATTAATACATAGTATAGTGTGATTTTGAAGCAGTTTGGCATGTTTTAGTTTACTAAAAGGGTTGTTAAAGGGTGTCTCAGAGAGAAAATGAAGAAAAATGTCAACAGAAATCCCTGTTGAGTCCGTAATTATCATCTTAATTATGTTTTTTTGTGGTTTATATTATGCCTACACATCCCCTTCAACATTTTAGTGTGCTATACTTATGCTAAGAACATGCTTGTGATAAATACAGCAGAAAATAGTCATTCATATAGTAAAAGTGTCGGCAGTTACGCAGAAATGTATTTATTGCCATACACACCTTAATATTAATGGTATAAACATTTTCTCTGCACAGCATGATGAGGGGCTATGTGCTGTAATAGCTTGAACAAATAATATATAAATTCTGCTGATTTTTCAATTTGTCAGGGTTGACTAAGAATCCGTAACTGCCGACACTTTTATTATATTTTGTAAAATATACTACTTTCACTCAGTCAATCATCTCCATATTTTAACAGAGCATGCCCCTATGGGACTTCTACCATTAAAAATAGTCATTTTGCCCATACTGCATGACTCATTTTTTTCCCCTAAAAGTGACTGGCCTTACATTTTTACCTAAATTTTCCCTTATTTCGACATATTTTGAGGAATACCATTTGGTATAAAATGTGTTATAACTGGTGTGTTTTAGGGTTAAAATATACATCCATCCTGTTTTGTACATAGAAATATAGAATAGATAGCTGTGGAAGGTGTTTGAGATATGTAGCAGAGGTTATGCCATGTGATAACCAATGGCGTAACTGCCGACACTTTTACTCTAAAAATAAGCTGGTTTTACGAGCTCAAAATGCCGAGAGAGGTATCTTTGTATGTGAAATGATTCTTGCTATTGCAAGTACACATGTTGAAGATAACACAAAGTGATTTTGATGGCAAAAAAGCCTGTTTTGAGAAAATTAGACTAAAGTTGGTGAATTAGTGGAAATATTTCATTATTTTCAATATTTTCGCAAAGTTTGCTGAGCGACAAATCAAAAAGTTTATGGCCAAGTGTTTTCAAACTTGGTATGCCTATTCACACATACTAAGGCTACTTGTAAATGAATTTAGGAGTCACTGTGGTGTTTCTTTGATATAATAACCATGTTGTAATAGTTTTGGGCGTAACTGCCAACACTTTTACTCTATAATGTGTTCGCCGGTCAATAAAAACTGCACCGGTAGGGGTAGAACCATGCAATTATTGTTTTTGGACACCCAAGATATATGTCTTTCAATGTAAGAAACTTGCATAAAGATGAATTGAGTTTTGTGAATTTTCATGGTTACTCACTTTTGACCCCAGAATGTGACATTTTTCAAAAATCTGACCCATATGTTTGGAGACAATATGTTTTTTTGGGTTGCTTGGAGATAAAATTTGTCATTATATCAAGGTAGTATAAAAGAAATACTGCACTTTGTGCCGCTATTTAGCCGCTGTGATATTGTCTGAAGGGGGGTAGTGTAGTGGGTCGCTGCTGTACTATTTCTATAGAACCAGTTTGGGTTATATTGAGTTTGTGTGTTGCCGTGTATCCGGGCCGCGCTCCTGTCTGGTGCCAGGTATATGGTTACATAAGTCTACACCTGAGGATTGAGAGAGCGCGGCCTGGTTATGTGCATTGAGCCGTGACCGCCACATGTCACCAGACATATCTCGTGTACCGTGTCGGCCGGGATGCACCGGTGCGTGGTTACCCGGAGTTCCTCGGGAACTCAAGTGTTTACGAGTAATGAAGAGAGTTACATAAGGATCAGTACATAAGACCTGGGGTTCTGCTAATCGAGGACCCAGTCTTGCTGTGCACTTCGGCCAGCTCGACTGCTCCACAACAGAGCATCCCCGAACTCTGTTGTACCTTTTAGGCCTAGTCCTGTCGCTGCTTCCAACTTGGTCACCCTGCGTCTCTCTCTGTTCTACCCTCTGGGGGAACTAGAGGAGATAGACGCACTGGTGGACAACTCCGGACACAGAGCTCCCTCCGCGGAGTCTGGTCCAAGTGGAGTTAACTTGGAACTCGGGAATTATGTACTAGACCGTGAGCGTATACCTCCTGTATGTTCATATGACCACTGTTGTTCAGAAGCCTATTTGATTGTTACTATCCGTCTGTATGATTACGAGCCGTACATCAGAATGAATAAAGTGTAATTTCTGAACAACCTATTTTCGAATCTGGAGTTTTTCATAGCCGATGCCTATTTTAGAATAGCCAACAGCTACAATGGTTTAAAGACAGCCATAATTCCTTGTCATATTCTTTCCCAGGTTTTACATTACACCGAGTGGATAGAGCATGGATAGATCATGATCAAGAAATTGATGAAAATGGTGATTCCAAAACGGGAGGAGGTATTTGTACCTATATTAGAGAATGTATTTATCATGATGCTTATGATCTAAGCCAACTAAACAAAAGCTGCAAATTCATTGAAATCCAATGTATCAGGGTTGAAAAACCAAACAATAAGCGACTAGTATTGGTTAATGTATACAGGCCCCCCAAAAGTTGCAAAGTAGAGTTCATTCGGCTATTAAAAGAAACACTTAGAGCCATTCCTGAGAGAAATAAAGTCGAAATTATTTTGACAGGGATATTAATATAAACCTAGCACTGGTACGAGATGAGAGGGTTAAAGACTTTAAAAAACTGATGAAGGATTTTGGTCTTAGAATTCTTATCAAGGAATTTACCCGCTGTGTTGGGAAAGCCAAGTCCATAATTGATGTCATTTGCACAAACGCTAAGTATGTAAATACGTCTGGCCTGTTAAACCTGAATATAACTGACCATTATGCTATTTATATGGTAAGGAAAAAGAATTTTGAAAAGAAGCCTAAGATTAAGCATATTGGGCGCTCATATACAAAAGGTACGACCAAGCTCGTCTTGCTGGAGATTTAAATTCACATGATTGGACTACTTTTGATAAGACAAGGGATCCCTCATTGAAATGGGATATATTACATAATGTTATTGAGACTTCTCTTGATAAAATGTGTCCAATTAAACCATTTAATATTCCAGAAGACAGAGAAGAGTGGGTTACTGATCACATGATCAATGTACTGCGTGACAAAAACAATCTCTTAGCCAAAGCTAGGCGGACTGGTCTGGATGTTGACAGAACCAGGGCTGACAATCCAGAAATTAATCCCTGAAGCATCTAAGCACTCAACAGTGGAACTTATAGACACTGAAAGTAATACACCTGTTTATGAATCGAATGTGGCTACCCATATTGATACGTTTTTTTACAAATATAGGGCCCAGTCTCTCAAGAGACATGCATGATGTATGGAAACCAAATGACGAGAAAGTAAATGAATCTCTCCTTGATTTTGGATGTACGGTAAATGAAGTCAAGGCTGTCGTTAATCAAATCAATGTTAGGAAATCATCAGCAATTGATAACATATCAAACATGGTCATTAAAGATGCTTTTCTACATATGGTGGATAAGGTTACAGATATGTTTAAGTGTTCCTTTGAAACTAATATTGTGCCAAACAAATGGAAGGTCACTACGATAGTGCCTGTTTATAAATCTGGTAACCCAAAACATGTTGGAAATTATAGACCTATAGCATTAACCCCAACTCCCTGTAAACTCATAGAAAAACTTGTGCATAAACACATTATGAATTTCCTCACTAGATTTAAAATACTATCTTCTCACCAAGGTGGATTTAGGGCCGGGAAGTCAACTATAGCAACGCTTTCTGACTTTACAGACTGTATATCTCGTGATTTGAATGTAGCAAAACCAACTGTGGCTGTGTTTATTGACTTAAGCAAGGCCTTTGACACCGTAGACCACTCTATCCTCTCTGACAAGCTACAAAATTATGGTATAAGAAAAAATAATCTAAAATGGCTAAATAGTTATTTGGGGCAAAGAATACAGAAAACTAAGGTAAATCACACTCTTTCGGACTTCCTCAAAGTGGTCTGCGGTGTCCCACAGGGGTCGATATTGGGGCCATTACTGTTCTTATTATATGTGAACGATCTGCCAAAATGTGTAAAAAATTCTAATATTAAACTTTATGCTGACGATACTGTTATATTTCATTCTGATGCTAATCTAGAAAATGTTCATAAAAGACTACAATCTAGTCTTAATTTTTTTGGCCTGTGGTGTCTTCAAAACAAATTAACTGTAAACACAGGGAAGACAAAGGTAATGGCCTTTACAGCCTCCAAAAGGAAGTTAAATGCCATGGACATAAATCTGTTCTTACATGGCACCAAGCTCATGGTGGTCCAATCATATAAATATTTAGGTGTAATGTTAGATTCCCATTTGAAATATGACCTACATGTTAAACAACAACTCAAGTCTATAAATCACAAGACATTTGTGATAGCCAACCTTAGATCAGCAATGACCAAAGGTATAGTCTTCAAAATCTATAAGTCCAAAATTCTACCATATTTTGATTATGGAGACCAGCTCTTTTGCTCTGCGGCTAATTATATCCTGGATGACTTGCAATTTGCCCAGAATAGATGTCTGAAGATATGCCTAAAAGTAGACCACCTCACTGATACCAATGTGGTACATGCTATGTCAAAATTCCCATTGCTAGTTCATAGAAGGAAAGTACACTTAGAAAATTTTATGTATAAAAGAGCGCAAAATCCTGAATATACTGTAAATAGAAATCTTCCAACACGAGCACATGTAGGACCTATTTTAATCAGACATACACCCCATACTGATGTATATTATAGGTCAGTCGAACATTATGGAACCATGCTATGGAATGCGTTACCCCCACCTGTACGCCTCCTACCAACCCACACTAGTTTTAAAAGTGATAGAAAATTATGGTTGGAGGGAGAGGTACCTATAATTGTTCATTAAAATCTTTCTGGTTTTATCCAGTCTATGTACATATGATTAACTAAGGTGTTCAACCTGAACTTATGTTAAGAGTGGCTTGGTCTAAACAGGACCAAGACTTACTTTATAGTTGTTACTGTTCTTTTTCCTGTGAAGGAAAGGGTTCCCCGAGAAGATCCTCCACACACCTAATTTGCGTGGGAGGAGGGGAACCTTTCTATTCTGAGTTTCCTAGAATACAAATGCTTACTTGATTTGAAATAGTGGGATTTTTTTTCCATATAGGAGTGCCCCTACAGCACAATTGCGATCAATACTTTGATGTACGGGAACTGTATAAACTCAGAAATAAAGATAAATGTTTGTAAAAAAAAGGTTTAAGCCTTACGATAGATGGATTTTAAAAAAAGCAACAGCAAGACAACCTTCAATAGGTATGCCTTAGTACGCTGAATGATGGGTTTTCAAGAATGTCATTTAGTGACACTAGCGGCATGGTTTTTCCTCAGTGACATAGGACATAGGCATTTCTTAAAATCGACATGCAACATGGGGGACACCCTTCCTCATCAAGGGCCCAAGTATGTCAACTCTTCACGATGTACACGTGAAGGGCTACTGGTGGCAATGTGTGTGTAGACAGAGGTGGGGACCCGGCACTGAAAATAGTGTACTCAAAAAATGTTCTTCTGTACTGTAAGTTAATTGTGTATTCTACTGCCAAGGTTTTTTTTTCTTGATAACGTAAAACTAAAGTACTGTTGCTCAGGTACATTTACATGTAAACTGTGTTTATGTAGCAGTATGCCACTGTACAGGGCTGGTACAAGTCCTGTGCCCCGTGATTAAAAAGATATACCCATGTTATACTCCTGTAGTTGGTCTCTTACTACGGGTGTAACACATGAGATCAAAAACCAGACAAGGTAAATTAGACTTTAATATATGGCGACTTTATTATGAAGGAAACTCTTGTGTATTATAGTACAAGTATAACCAGCGGATATACAAGATCAGAACACATATATAATACAGTGGGGCAACCCTACAGCATAGAGTTAAGCCCAGAGCACAGGGTGGTCATGTCACGACAGTCCCAAACCTGACTGCCTTCTCTGGGGAAGCAGCCCACCTTATATACAGGCCTGTGGGGGTCACCTGACCACACCACCAGAGCCACCTGGTGTAGATGATTATGTAACTTGTTATGAAACCGTCACGGTCAGTGCACATAGAATAGGTATACAAATAACATAGCAGTCTGCGCTGCCTGTTACACTACCCCCCTTTAGAATGTAGGTAGGGTTGGAATTATAATAATAATACCTCTTAGATACATTATATACCACGTATATCTATTTAGCAACAAGTAACATTTTTACTCATAGTTAAAACAGGCATACATACATGAACATACAAGTTAACATGCACATAACAGTTTATATCAACAATATAGTCTTTGTAAAAACCATAGTCCCGTAGGCACATGATATAGAAACTGTCCAACTGATAGTCCTTGACTAGTATCAGTTACTAAAACAAGGCACCAATAACCACTTTGGAAACTCAACACATCACCTACTACGTTCAGCAATGGTGCTAATCCGTGTGGAGTTAGTGTCCTTATATATAAATAATGGAACTATAGTAGTTCCCACTTCCTCTGGCGAAGAATAGTTTATATATAAAATCCATAAATGCAGATCCTAAATAAGGTGGGATAAATTGTCATCCTTATTAGGGTTGGTACTCCAGTACCTAGCAGTTCATGGTGGTAGAGATGAATAGAGTCCTACACTGGTATAGTGTAATATCATCTCTTGTGAAATAAAGTATAAAAAGGTAGGTCCAAGCCTCCATATATAATTATATCACAGGAAGGCGATCCTTAAAAGTTCATAGGTCAATAACAAATGACCGCAGGATCGGTAGCCCCGGCCAGCTTTAGAGTCGTTGATGACCGACAGTTGTGGCCTAGGGTAGCCAAGGTAGTACCATCGGTCTGCTTCCTTCAGGAGTCGGTAGCGACTCCACTGTCGGTTTGCGTCTCCCCGGTCCGGGGCGGGTAGCGATGTCGGTTTAGTTTTACCTCCGAGGGGCCGAACAGTGCTCCCCAGAGGGCCTGATAAGGCATGACTTTAGGTGTCTAGAGGGACACCACCAGCCGGCTTTTCCACCTTATCAGGGCTTTTCTCAGGTGAACAGGTGCAGCGCAAACTACACTAGTCACCACCTGAGAGGAGAGGCCACCACCTGCTGCCACCGAGGAAGTACTCGGGGTAGCAGGGGTCACAGATACCCCTCCACCAGCCTCTAGGCCGTATGCTGCCCAAAAATGCAAAGGGAGCATCGTACCGAGGAGGCTGAGCCGACAGTATCGGGGTGGTCAGTAATGATGGCGGCCTTGGTGGCAGCCTCAAAAACTGTCCTGAGGTCTGGAAAACCAGCCCTCGCCCAATCTGTTAGCTTTCGCCCGAACTTCCCAAACAACCTGGCGTCACAAGTATTCAATCTGGACTCAAGCTGGGTGATCGTTGCCTTATCAAAGGCGTGATCTTGATCCAGATTCCGCTCACTCTCGGCAAGCAGTCTGGCACGTTCAGCCGTCCGTACCACACCCTGTCGAATAGCCTCCACTCCCAACAACCAGAGGTTGCTGAAGTAGTACCTTCCTACTTGAGTGCCTTGATACCAAAGCAGTCTACTTGAGTTGACTGCCAACTTTTCTCTGAAGAGCTCAAAGCCAGCGGCCAAGAGATCAGAGAAAGCAGCATCAAATCGAGGCATGTCTCTAGGCTACAAGGGTAACACCCGAGCCCTTCAGCATCCCCGTGGTCGGACACAGAGGCAACATCCTCAACCACCTGTGGAGGTGATGAGTGAGCCTCCTGCTGTGGAGGGCCAGAAGGCTGGGTTGACGCCCCAGTCGACTGCTGGTCATCACCCTGGTTGTCATCAACAAACAGGCGAAACCTCCTCCTGTGTGGTATTTGACGAAAGATTCGTTGCATCCCACACATACTCTTTGTGGCAGCGCCACAGGTAAATACGGTGATAGTGTACCAGCGTTGGAGGATATGATACAGCAGCATGCTTCTCAGCGATATGTGATCAAAGCTAATCCCTTACTTAGAATTAGCCGGCGAAGCCAGTCACCCGCCCCGATGTGCTTTTCTACCTCCAACGGATAACCAACACCGGAAAGCCCTCTGCTTCTCGTTGTGTTTTGGTGATCGTGTACAGGGAACGGAGACCACCGCCCCAGTACTCAATAGTCCAGGGAAATATAATCAAGCCAACAGCTATTTTTTGTCAACAAGGTAAGAAAAAAACGTTTACACATTCTTTTCTCGCTCTCGAACACCTGCGCTCATCCGTAGACCTTCTGTCCGTAAGTCTAGCAGTTGCGGTACCGGTGGTACCGAACTACTATGTTTACCGGCGTCTACGGTCAGCCCCTTGCACGTTGCCGGCCTTTTTTTTACGAGGCCTACCACGCTTGGGCTTGGTAACACATGGCTGTGGTTCAATCGGTATTTTCCTCGGACGACCCCGTCGTCGTGCCACTGTTGGCACCTTTGGTTCAACCGTCGGTTTTACTTTAGGTACCGTCGGTGGCACAGGGTCGGTCGGCGCTTTCACTGGACCAATGTCAGCGCCTAGGGCATCATTGTTGTCATCTACATATGGCACCCCATACCAAGGTCTGAGTCTTGCCACATGTGATTTGGTCAATGTTCCCTTTTGCAAATGGATCACCACAGTAGTTTCACTAACCACCATAGTTACCGTATGCGGTCCATCCCAAGAGTACAGGGTCTTGACTTTGGAATTAGGTGTGCTAAACCTCGCGACCTTATCCCCCACCTTAAATTGGCGGAGTTTAAGGCCCGTGTCATAGCCCACCTTCTGCAAAGTAGCAGATTTTTCCAAGTTGTCCCTTACTACTCCATAGGACTCACGTAATGATTGCCGCAATGACTCTACAAACATTACTGTGCAGGGTTGCTCGAGCTGGTGTCCCTGCACGCCATAGACCATGTCACTCAGCATGACTATGTCTTCACCCATTACGAGCATGTTGGGCGTACAGCCCGTCGACGCATGTTCTGTAGCGTTGTAAGCATGAGAGATATAGCGAGCGTGCTCATCCCAATCATCTCGATGCTCATTAACAATTGTCGTGAGACATTGGATCAATGTCCGATTGAAACGTTCCACCATACCATCCGATTGTGGTCGATAGGGGTTCGTATGTGTCTTGCAGATGTGTATTTTACTACACAATTCTGCCCACAGTCGAGATTCAAACTCACGACCCTGGTCGGAGTGAAGCATTAAAGGACCTCCCCACGTGAGGATCCAATTCTCGAAAAGTGCTTCAGTGCAGGTAACAGCTGTATGATTTACCAACGGATATACTTGGACATACTTGGTATAGTAGTCCTGTACCACCATCATACAGGTATTCCCACGGGGGGTCGTGTTGAAACCACTAATGATATCAACAGCGATCCGGGCAAACCGAACACCGAACAGCTCTTGACTCAGAGGTAGTTTACCCATGCCAGGTCCAGGCTTTGATAAACAGCATTGGGGACATTGCTTCACCCAACGCCGTATGTCCAAAGTCATACCAGGCCAGTAATATCTACTCTTTATCTTTGCCTCAGTTCGTTGTCTGCCAAAGTGTGCTGAAGTTCGGTGGCCATGGCAGTAATTGAGCAACTGCAATCTGAGTGACAAAGGCACCACAGACTGAGCCGCTCTCTTCCTGCCAGGTTGCACCCTCCAGCGGCACAATACACTGTTCCGTATAAAAAGATTATCCCACTGCGCTAACAGTTGTCTAACTTCTTTACATTCCAGTGAAAGTGCGGGGCAAACAGGCTTGGAAAGGCCCAGCAGCTTCAAGGTGTACACCCTCGAAATAGCCGGATCTGCAAGCTGCTCCTCTTTCAAGTGATCTAACGTCCAGTTAGGAACTTTCGCACCCACAGACGCAATCACTGCATTGTGAGATCCACAGTCTCGGCAGTCTACACGGTGACAGTTCCGGATAGGATAGCGGGACAAGCTGTCCGCATTCACATGATCTACTCCACTCCTGTGTATGATATGCTCATTCGTCATGCCAAACTCAGAGAGGTGGTTCAACCATCTACCCATCATCCCCTCAGCGTCTTTAAAGTTCAGGAGCCACTGAAGAGATGAATGATCTGTCCGTACGAGATAATTCCCACCATATAGGAAGTGTCTGTACTTTTTTGTGTAAACCACCACTGCCAAGAGTTCACGCTTGGTTGTGCAGTAGTTACGTTGTGTTCTGCTTAAACTGTTGGACGAGAATGCCAGCGGCACTTCTCGTCCATCCTGGATCTGCGACAAGGCAGCACCAATACTTGTATTAGAAGCATCAGTGTCCAAGATGAACTTACCAACAGGTGCAGGGTAGTGCAAAACAGGTGTTTCTAAAAAGAGTCTCTTTAACTCCCTGAAAGACTGTTCTGCGGCTGGAGACCAGACTACTTTAGCCTTAGCCTACTTCTCTCCAATCATCAGCTCTTGTAAGGGAGCTGTGACTCTTGAGAATCCAGGTATAAAATCTCTGTAGTAAGAACAAAACCCGATGAAAGAGCGTATCTCCTTCGTGTCCATCTAACGAGGCCAGTTCTGTACCACTTCGATCTTATGAGGATCAGCCATGATGCCATGTTCTGAAACAATCCTACCTAGGTATTCCACTGATTTCCTAAAAAGCTTGCACTTTGAAGGTTTCAATTTCAGACCATATGATACAATGCGTTTCAGCACGGCTTGGAGGTTCTGTAGAGTTTCCTCCACAGATCCCCCGAAGACGATGATGTCGTCCAAGTATACTAGGCACTTTTTCCAAAGTAAACCCCGTAACATGGTTTCCATCATCGCTTCAAAGGTTGCCGGGGCATTGCATAGTCCGAATGGCATGACGTTGAACTCGAATAGTCCCATATGGGTAGAAAATGCGGTTTTCTCTCGGTCTCGGGGGTCCATGCCGATCTGCCAATAACCAGATTGTAAATCCAGTGTACAGAACCATTTTGCCCCACCTAAAGATTCCACACATTCATCTATCCGAGGAAGAGGGTATGCATTCTTCCTAGTGAGTCCGTTCAATTTCCTATAGTCGATGCAAAATCGACAGGAACCATCCTTCTTGGTGACCATCACCACAGGACTTGACCATGGACTTTCACTAGGTTGAATCACATCCTCATGCAACATCTTTTCTACCTCAGCCTCCATAGCCTCCTTTTTAGCCATGGGTAGCCTTCGGTAGGGGATTCTGCTGGGAAGCGCGTCCCCGGTATCAACCCGGTGTTGTACCATGTCGGTACGCCCTAGAGGATCTCCTGGTTGTGCAAAAGCGTCAGAGAATTCTGACAGCTCATGCGCCACCATTTCGCTCTTCAGGGTATCTAGGTGTGACTCACACAACAGGGATCCTAGATGTTTCTGTAGGCTGGAGTTTGCTAGGGCATCCTCATGGGCAGGATGTCCAGCAACCAGACCTACGTCCACAAAATCCGCAGTCAATGAATCAACACCATATGCTCGCGTAGTTCTACCAATAGGTGTCCCCTTTCGCAGAGTGAGTTCTCTACTACTCGAGTTACAAATTGGTATTACCTCCCAACGTGCGTTGGCCAGGTAAGTATGATAGCCAGAAAGACCCAGCTCGGCGAGCTTTTGATCTTCTGGTTCAAACATTCCCGGCCTTTTGGCCTGCACTCCCACGCAGCTGACTAGGACATCTGAAACATGTCCCGGTGCTAGCTTTGTGTCCTGTGCCACTGACACCACAGAAGAACCATTCCTTAAAACGCACTGTACAGATTGTTTATAAGGATGTTTAATCTGAAGTCGGCCTGTTGCGGTGTTCATTGTCACTCCGTAAAGAGCAGCAAAGTCCATCCCCAGGATGCCATCATCAGTGATGTCGGTGATGGTTGGACATATCCAGTATGTCTTGCCATCCACCAACATAGGTTTTACAGTTCTGCCATAAGTCTGCATACTATCTCCCGTAGCAGTCCGAGCCTTTACTCCTAGTAGCGGAGCATCGGGCTGGTGGCAAAGACGGGCCATGAATTTACGATCAACCAGGGTGTGAGATGCACCCGTGTCGACCAGAAATTCACCACGCGTCCCGGAAATAACCAGACTCAGGTATCTGCGTTGTCCCCGTAAAGGAACACACTCAGAGGTCAGCATCGGCCTGTCCCCTCCATCCATAGCAGCCCCTTTTGTCAGGAGGTAATCCCAACATGGGTCGCTCGGGGAGTCTTGAACCGCACTGCTCTGGGCAATTGATTCTAACCAAGACTCCTCTAAGCCAGCGACTTCAGAATCCTTAGGATTCTGTTTGTCCTCGCCAGCCCCGCCTTGCCAGACGCTTACAGGTTGATCAGACCCTTCTGCCTCTGCGCGGCCTTGGTTCATGGAAGTGTTAACACCGTCTACTAAAACGTTACAGGCATGGCTAACTGTGGGGGGGCCATCCTCGCCAAAAGGATGGGCCCCATTCAGTTTTCCGTCTCCTTTTCGGTTTTAGCAGCAACAGGTTCAGGGGCTTTGCATTCACTAGCCCAATGACCCATCTCCTGACAGCGTCGACATGGTTGAGGTTTTGTGTCCTTCTTCTTTCTCTTTCTCCTTCCAAAGTCAGAAGTGGACACGGAGCTCTTTTCCAAGTGCTTCCGCAGCAAACCCTCAATCAGTTTTTCCATGTCCCTTTCAGACGTCACTGCCGCCACCTCCTTAGAGGCGGGCTGTTTTTCCTTTGGTGGCTTTGTAGCAGCCTCCGTCACCTGAGCTCCTTTTGGGGCTACAGATGGGGATGCCGCCACACAGCCACTTGGAAAAACAGCCTGTTTGGTTTCATACACATCTGCATGGTCAAACAGGTCAGCCAGAGACAAGTCCGGCTGCCATTTTTCCCGCAGATATGCTTGGAGATCAGTGTCCCTGACCCCATTGACAAACCTGGAGGTTAACTCCTGGATGACAGTGGGTGTGTCAGGTCTACATCCCTGATAACACTCGGATATCAGTTCCTGTAAAGCAAATCCGTAGGATCTCAGATGCTCGTCCTTGCGTTGTACACGCTTGAGCAACTGAGTCCTTGGGTCATGCTCACCAATCTTCCCAATCGCCCATTCAGCAGTCTCCTCAAGTGAGCTCAATGTCTTGACCTTCACTTGCTCAAATGCCAAAAGGGCTGGTTCACCTGGCCCGTTGCAGAGTGCTTGCTTCAGAGCAACCAGCGCTTGCTGATTGTTCCAGCGATTGCTCTCCACAATAGCCTTGAACCTAACTTTGTACTTTCTCCAGGGCGGCGACCCTGTGAAAGGCGGAGTATCTATGGCCTTTTGACAGGCTGCATCTGGATGTTTGGTCTCCCCAAAGTTGAAAGGAGCATACCGTTCATCCAAATCATCGATGTCCCGCGGGACGATGTCTGTCCCCAGCTTTGCTATGGCCGGGTTCCTGTCGTACTTAGCCCGCTGGACAGGGGTTAAACCCTGTCTAGCTCTGGGCTTCGGTACTGGAACCGAGACCAAGGTCTGCTGCTGGTTCAACATCGTTGAACCAGTAGATGGGTGGGTGTACCCTGGAGGTGTTGCTGAACCCCCAAAGGCGCCACCACAGACCAGAGTCTGTAAGTAGCTCGCCCCCATCTGAGGTGTCATACTAGGGACCGTAGTATGTACTACCGTCGGGACACCAGAAGGTGTCACCGATGTGTACAAATTAGGTGTAGTTACGACCGGTGGTACCACCGGAGTTGGTGGTGGTACCTGTTCTGACTTCTCTTTTAGCTCAAGATTGGTTTGCTTTAAGCTTTCGAGGTCCCGCCTGGCTAACTGGAGCTGCGTGCTCAAATCCTTTCCCAAGGTATTCAAGCTTGCCACCTCACATTCACCAGACACCCTCTGTCGCAAAAGTTTATCAACCTCAGCCTTCTGAGAAGTCATCTCCTCCTGGAGTTCCCGTAGGAACCTTTTCTTCTCATCAACCTCCCTAAGGAATAAATTCCTAGTTTGTCTGATGGAAGTAAGTTCCCTCCAGGCCTCTTTGAGGTCCTGCAGCTCAGGCTTCTTTGTCCTGATCCTCATGTCAGCCAGTATATTTGTATCCAGCGGTAAGCTGGATGGTTCCTCTATGGCCGGCAAGTTCACAGTCCAGGAGCATTTGCCGCCACGTCAGTTTTCGACGACGGTCTGCCCCCGACCACACCCTCGGGTGTGGCAGTGGCACCATCAGAAAAGACCAACATGTTTGGATCCGCTACCGTCGGTGTGGAACCGACGGGAGCAGGGCCGAGAGGTCTCCTCTCTCTGCCCGGTATTTTCCGACCCTCGGGGCAGAAAAGGTTCATGGAAAGGGAGTCCAACGATCTCCTGGGGCTGATATCAAAGGGTCCTGGGACTGGAGATTGCTCTCCGTCCTCACCTCGGGTAAAAGCCTCCACAATAGGATCACCTATTGCTTCATTGAAGAGGTCGTCACCGGGCACCTCCAGGGCTGCCCGGCTCTCCCCCCTATTTGATTTGTCCGTGAAGAACTGAACATTCTGTACGGCCTCCTCACGTTCCTCAGCAGGGGTTTTAGTCCTGCCGCTGAACGAGCTGACAATATCGTATAGGTAATCCATACACTATAAGCCTATTTAATACCTTATCACGGTCGGTTCGATCAAATGGTCACGGCACCAATGTAGTTGGTCTCTTACTACGGGTGTAACACATGAGATCAAAAACCAGACAAGGTAAATTAGACTTTAATATAAGGCGACTTTATTATGAGGGAAACTCTTGTGTATTATAGTACAAGTATAACCAGCGGATATACAAAATCAGAACACATATATAATCCAGTGGGGCAACCCTACAGCATAGAGTTAAGCCCAGAGCACAGGGTGGTCATGTCACGACAGTCCCAAACCTGACTGCCTTCTCTGGGGAAGCAGCCCACCTTATATACAGGCCTGTGGGGGTCACCTGACCACACCACCAGAGCCACCTGGTGTAGATGATTATGTAACTTGTTATGAAACTGTCACGGTCAGTGCACATAGAATAGGTATACAAATAACATAGCAGTCTGCGCTGCCTGTTACACTCCCCATGCCCTGTTTTTAGTGGTCTATATCTGGACAGATTTTGGGTGTGGGTGGCAAGATTTTGGTTGTAAATCACAGCTAATGTAGAGCTGCCTGTAGAGACATTGACCTGCGTAAATAAGTAATCTAGACCTGCTGACACCCCCCCCCCCCCACTTCACTCTTCCCCTCCACCCTGTGCCGTGGCCAGACAGAAACGTAGACAGTCTCACCTACCTATAATCTGGCGCCACCTGTCTGGGTCTGGTTGTCCCATTCCCACGCACCTTGCCCACCCCAAGTGCCACCCTCCCTACACACACACAGGTATTGTTATGACATTATGGAAAGGTGGCATAGTAGTAAGTAAATATATGAATTTATAGACCATATGTTTGAGTTATATGGTTCTTCCAAAATCGGGGTGCAGCAGTTAAACTTTACTTGATTGAAATTCCCCCTCATGAAACAACTTCAAATTCAGTATTACAAGGTGAGGGGGGGGGGGCTAAAATATTTGACTCTTCTCAACATGGATAAAGAATATTGCACTTTTTTTTCAGAAAAAAAGCAAAGCATTACTAGAGTTCAAAAGGGACGGGCAATTCTAAATCATGTAGATAATTAGTCCCACAGACCCAGATTAAACTGCCACTGTTGTCAATAACACCCTCCCCCCCCCCTTTTTTCATCTAAACTCAGCTCTTTGATAAATGCATATATGTGTTTTATTTTTTTGAAATTATCACCAGAGAGTTAATAAGACAATTCTCAGTATTGACATTAGGCCTTGAATACATGAAAAAGAGAAAGTCTGCCAGTCATTTGTAGTTATCAAAAGGGTGGCAAAAAACATGATATTTTGATGAAAAGAAACACAAACATAAAATGCAAGTTGGAGGGACTTTTAAGACCTCGAGGCTTGAGTGTACCCAGAATCCCAACCCATGCCTCAAAGTAAATCATTGTCATTGACTTTCCCCACCCTTTTCTCCAGGGACCTTAATTGGCTTATCAGTAGACCCGCCATCTTGGAATATTTTAGCTTATCTACTTTGTGTTACTGAATCATTGAAAATGCCCATCTTCATCAATGTACATTTAGGCCTAGATCATATACACCATAGTCATATACACCATAGTCATTAGATTCCAATAGGAGAAATGAGCTTACATGTGCGGTGGAATCACTCGATTTCCGGCCGTTATTGCTGCTTCTGCTCCTGGTTTTGCTGTGTAGAGCAGCGACCGACGATCCACGGCAATGTTGTTTGTTGATGTGACGTGGGTGTGACCTGTGCGGAAGTGCAAATGGGGCGGCGCATGTGTAACTTCACACTCTCCAACTTGGTTCTGTAATCAACCGGGAGTTCGCCTTTGGTTGGAGAATGAGAGTGGGGGAGGAGCGCAGGAGAATCTGCCGGTGCTGGTTAAATTCCCGGGGAGGGCTAAACAACCTTCGTGGGCAAGGGAACCGTCGCTCAAGGAAAACAATGGGAGGGGAAAGTTGGAGCTTTGCCCCAACCTGTGTACCAGAATACAAAGTCTGTGTTTCATGAGTTGGCTGAAGTGGCCAGTATCTAGGGCTACCGTCTTGGAGCAGTTTAAAAAACATGACACTGGCAGTGACCGGCTCATGTGTAGACATCCGTTAGTTGTAATGAAGCGGTGCTTCTTGCGCTATGTACAACAAGTCCCCAGGAGACATTATCAAACCACCCACACCTGCTGACCTTTATTGTGGCAGGTGCTGGACCAGACCTCCTCTCTGCGTCTATGGTATAAGCCCTGACTGGTACAGGAGTGTCCTAACCCCTGGGATCACCCGAGTTGCTCGAGGCCGAGGACCTGGCAGCAGCGGGGTCGGCGGCTGAGGCGTTGGTGTACTTGACATCCCCCTCTTTGCTATCCACTGATGGTGTGTGGTTGACAACTTCTCAGACCAACACATCGACCAGACCGACCTCGGGCAGTGCGTTGGTGTTATTCGGGAGTGAACAAGACAAGCAAAGGGCGGAAAAGGCAGAACAAAACATTCGTAGAGACTGGGACCAAGAAGAAAAAGTGTCAACCTGTCAGTCAAGTTCACTGTCACTCAAAGACACGTCATCGACGCCGCCATCTCGACTTCTCTGAATGTCGCAGCAAATCGAATCGGTGAGAATAAATTTAGAGTTCTTCATCGAAGGGTTAAAATTGGAAGTCTGGCGAGATATTGGCAAGCTCTCCAAGGAGCGTTACCATGCATGGAAAGGGACGTCGTCTCCAGATAGAGAAGTTCTATTCTCACATGTGGGACCCCAATGCTTGGTGACTCACCTTGAAGATGTACAGGGGGTGCACACCTCCCGGGACAAGGCTGTCTGTAGCGAACTACCTCAGCACGACCTCTGGGCTGCACAGTTGGAGGCAGAGCCATATGTGGCTATCAGCTACTACATAGGAAAAAACGTGATTCATATTTGCAGATACACAGCACCACACATGACCCCTACCCAAGACAGTGTTACTCTCTTAATCAAAGCTCTCACTCAGTTGGGTGAGAAATCGAACAAAGTGATCTGTAGGTATGGACTAGGCTGGTGTTTGTTGATCATTAATTTTTTTAGTCAGAGAATATACACCTAAAAACTTTTACAAAAAAATTTCAATAGACAAAAAAAAAAGGGGTCCTTCTCAGCCTTATACCCCTACAGAATAACAACCTTTGCATCAATTTTTTCAAACTTTTGGCATATACTTTTAGGAATTTTCTTTTTTTGGGGGGTATTAGTCCAAAAAAATTCCATTTTCTGGCCCTCCAAAGCCCTAAAAACCCTAAAAACACGAAAAAGGCCAAAAATAAAAGGGTTTACATGTCTCCTATGTCTACTAAGGAAACAAGAGCCCATTCCAAATATCATTTTTTGTTAGGCCTATGGTATAGTCAATTGATTCATGAGGCTTTCACCTGATATGTACCATATTTTTTTACCAAGGTGTACATATGATGTGTGTCTTGACATGTTATATGTTAGAAATGTGTAGATGCTACTATTAGGATAAGTTTACATGACATTTTAATACCGATCATGTACGTCATGTGACGTACATGATCGGCCCATTATCTATTGACTGCCTTTATTACCCTTTCAGACAATATTTAAAACATAAATCAATCATAGCAAGGTGCACATATGATGTAAGTCTTAACATGTATAATCTTAGACATGTGAAGCAGTGGGTAATAAGAAAACTTTACATGACATTTCAAGCCGATCATGTACGTCATGTGACATACATGATCGGTTGTACATTAGACCCCCGCCCTTTGGCCCCTATAAATATTTTGGGATATTTCTTTTCCTAATAAACTCCCTAAAACAACATTACAGCCAATAGGTATGGTTAGATGGGTTAAATAGTGGAGTAAATGAGGCCTTAGGGGGATATTGTTGTTTTCATGTAAGGGTGCCGATCATGTACGGCCACCGATCATGTACGGCCACTTTTTCAGTTGCACTGATTTGGTGAGAGTAAGGCATAATCACCTTATTTTGGTCCCGGAATCACCCGAAAACGGACAATCAAGTTTGTGGGGCAATAAAAGATGAACCGCTAGGGTTAGAGATGTATCAAAAAGTGTTCCAAGGAGCCAAGATATATACCTTTCAATAATATAAACTTGTTTAATCATATTAAGAACTTTCTGATTTGTCCTTCCTCTATCCTAAAACAACATTAGTCAGGAGTTTGAGCCGGTCCTCTGTTTGTCCAAATTTCTGAGGCGTTTTTCATCAGTAGTTAATCGGAACAAGCACTCTGCTAGATGTAAGCGCACAGTTAGATATTGTTCACTATGTGGTGATGGGAATTGAACAAAGCTTAGCTGCCGCAGAGAACCTAGAGACAATACAAGTGTACCCTCACTACGAGTTTTGAGCACCCCTGATGGTGATGAACTATTCAGAACACATTGGTCAGCAATTCAGACTGGCGTCAGGACAAATGGTGCTCGTGTTACCATTGTGAATATCAGACTACAGATGGGTGAACTGAGTGATGCTGTTGATTCTGTGCGGCAAATAAACATCACTCAAAAGTTCAGATATAAAGTGGGGTTTTCAGTGGGTCCAATCTTACAGCACACAGAGGACAAAACGAGACTTCAAGACATACGCGGGCATCCACGAGTGTCCCTCTTGCAAAGCAACATTCAGCACCAAGTTCCATCTGGGTCGTCACACTAGTAAACTCTCCCCCTGCACACAGGTCAGGCTGGACAACAAAGGAGGCATGTACCAGAATACAAAGTCTGTGTTTCATGAGTTGGCTGAAGTGGCCATTTTCCCCCGAACACTAGTCTACGAATCTACCCTTACAAGATGACGTTCGATTTTGGGTTGTTCTTTACAGTTCTCGCTCCTGGTCAGTCGACCCAGCATGTCGAGGTGTTGAAGGAGCATTGACCCTTGTCCCCCAGTGTGGCATCTGATTATCCAGGGTGTGAGGGGCCTGTGTACTTTGTCCGACAGTGAGGGCGAGTCAGACCCGTTACGCGACCATGTGTTGACCTACATTAATGACACGGCTAGAACGATAGGTCTGGCAGTGCTAGAGCGCTACCGACCGATGTTAAGCGTGCTATACGCTAAAATATCTAGGGCTACCGTCTTGGAGCAGCTTAAAAAACATGTCACTGGCAGTGACTGGCTCATGTGTAGACATCAGTTTGTTGTAATGAAGTGGCGCTTTTTGCGCTATGTACAACAAGTCCCCATAGTAGGTTTCAACTCGGGTCGCTACAACTTGAACTTGATTAAAGTCCACTTTCACAAATTTTTCTCTTTAGAACGGGAATCAGAGTATTTCGGTGTCATCAAGAGAAACAACCAGGACCTGTCAACACTCCATGCTGAAAGAGCTCATGTCCATCCAGTCCGAGTATCAGCCTTGGTATATCACCACAGTGTATTTTGAGTGCTCTCTAGATGAACTGTGGACTGGTAGTATGGCTTATAATTGTCCAGAGTTTAAGAAAGATTGCTGCACTATTGCGAAGCAACTGTATTACACCATGTTTATTCTCAACTATGGAAAAAATCCATTCAACGCATTCTTTCCCATGTGTGTTTTTTTACAGGTACCAACGCGCTATCAAACTTCTTTTTGTAGAGATTGTCAAATTGCTATTGGTGAACTACAGGATTGTGATCTGTGTAAACTTTAACTGTGAATGTAAATAAAAATTACCTTGACTAACTTTATTTGTCTTTGTGTTTTGTCCAAAAAATCTTTTCTACAAAATTATTTTCTCTCTACCAAATCCAGCCTTCTGATAGGTTAATCTATCTTAGGCACACCCCATTTGCATTATAAGCCCCTCCCCTTTGAATAATTATTAGTCACATGACCAAATACTTGACACTCATTGGTTTAGAAACTAGGTCATATCCTCATTTGCATAATGAGTAGGTCACATCATCAAATGCTGGCCTGTGATTGTCTGCATGTTGATGGAACCATTTCTTCTTTGTACTATAGTACGTTTGCATGTAATTCTACTTATTGTCACTTTGCCCAATCACTGTATCAATGTAATACAAGAGGCCTGGCATTCCTAAGCTAATATGTCAACCTTGGTTACTAAGACAGCACTCGCTATGTTACAATAGACTCTGCTTCAATACTATTGCAACCTGAGTGTGACTGTTTTAATTTCTATTTCTTTATTATTTTATTAGACTCTCATAATATAACAGTACTACATGTATATATATGGCTCAAACTCCTGACTTATGTTGTTTTAGGATAGAGGAAGGACAAATCAGAAAGTTCTGAATATGTTTAAACAAGTTTAGTATATTGAAAGGTATATATCTTGGCTCTTTGGAACACTTTTTGTTACATTTCTAACCCTAGCGGTTCAGTTTTTATCGCCTCGTGAAGTTTATTGTCCTTTTTTCAGGTGACTCCGTGACGAAAAATCCATGATCATGAACATTATGTTTTGGATACATCACAGCAACTAATAATTTTGTTCACAAGCTGGGCCAACATATATCTTGAAGCATACCAAGAATGGATATCCTCTGAGTAATAGTTTTTGAGATACAGCCCAATGAATTTTGAACATTTATCAGAAAAATGTACATTTTGACAACATTCTCTCAACTTTACCCTAGTTTCCTCAAAATAGTCCCATTATTGGTTAAATTCATTCTACAGTGTCCTGATCATGTGTACTTTAAGAAATATATAGGGTGTGTTAAGACTGTTCACCCCAGGATATTACCCTTCCTCTGGTTATGCCTGTGTTAGCCTAAGGTTTTTGATCCATCACATAGGTAACAATGGGTATTTTTATAATTGTATTAAGCAGGATTACAGGTGGTCTAACTGTGATATTTGGCCCCATGCGCCTTTGAAAGAGCGCTGATTAAGGAATCATGGGCATTTTCACTCCTCCTCTCAGTATGACCTAAGGATCAGAGTCAAGTTTTAATCTTAAGGGGGGGTGGTAATGGTGTTTTGTGGAATGAGGGGTGTTGAAACTGTAAACCTTTTTCCTAATGCGTGATACCAGGGAAGAATGTAGGAGTCACCAAGCAATCCTCATTGAGATTGTGAGGAGTCTAGGATTTCATATCGCATGGAAGAACGTGGTGTCAGCTAGCCAAATAGTACGGTATCTAGGAATAGACTTTGACAGCCTGGCTATGGAAATCCGTTTGCCTGGGGATAAGGTCAAAAAAACTCTATCCCTGGTGGAGGAGTTCAAAGGTAAAGAATGTTGTACAAAGCAGGAATTGCAGCCAGGTGGTGAGAGGTGGGAGAACCTTCTCAAGGTGTATCATAAATCTGATCTAAATCTCCCGGATAGTTCTAAGTTAGTTTCTTAGATGAAGGAAGACCTAGTATGGTGGAAGAATTTCTGTGAGATATTTAATGGGAAGGCCAAGATTATACAAGATTTCGCCGGCCATACAGTCAACGTGCAGACAGATTCATCCATGTCTGGTTATGGTGCGAGATGATTCTGGGTGGAGGAAAAAGAGGGGGATAGTGCCGCATTCCTGGACCATCATTGGTTGCAAGAGCCATCTGACTATGACCCGGTAGATGACATAAATCTGCTAGAATTGTGACCTATCTTTGCAGCGGTGGAGAGATGGGGGGAGTTGTGGAGAGATTCCAAGATAACAATATGGACCGATAATACCCAGGTGAAGTGGATGATAGCCACGGGTAGGTCTAGAAGTATCAAAGCCATGTGGTGGCTTAGGGAACTCTTCTGGCGGTTTTGTTTGTATAACATACATTACGTATCAAAGTGGATCAGTACTAAGGTTATCAGACTCCCGGAGCATGGGATCACTCCCTACCTCATTTAATGAGTGGTTATGTTGTTTCAGATGAGTACCTGGAAAAGAAGCTCCGGATACTGCAGTCAAGATGGATGCCTGAAAAGTCCACAAGAGCGTCCCAGTGGAAGTCTTATTTTTTATTTTGTGAGGAGGTGGGTTATTTGGAACCTTTGCAAGCTAGTATGGATATGATACTTTTGTATATAGTACACTTGTCAGATAGATTGAGGTATAAGTCTATTGTACAATACTTGGGAGCAGTGTGGATTCTGCATGATATGTTCGGTGTTTTACATGTCAATCCCCAGGAGTTTAAGTTAGTAATAACTTTGAGGGGTATTAAGCGTACTCTGGGAGATGTGACGGTTCAGGCTAGGCCTACGACTTTATCAGATTTGGTAACAATATTCAAAGCATTGGACATGTCAGTAGATCAGGATTTATCATTCTGTGTAGCCATCTTGTTGGGGTTCAGGGGGTTGCTCAGAACGTCTAATATTTTGGAGTGGGAAATGTCAGTTAAGTTAGGCGACCTTGATTGGGAGTCTTAGGGGAGGAGGTGTGTGTCAGACGCACAAAAACTATATCATTCATGCAGAGGTCATTTTATATTCCTCTAGTTCCCATCCCAGGTTCAATATTCTGTGTATGTACATTCCTTCTGTTGTTGTTGAGTAGAATTATCCACCCCTCACCCGAGTCCCAGTTAGTGGGGTATATAGTAAATTGGAAGTACGTCAATGGTACCTACAAATGATATAGTAAAAAACTCAATGTCCTGTGCAAAAAATGTGACCTTGTCAGTTGTCATCTCATTCAATGCGTAGGGGTGGAGCCAGTGTGTGTTGGCGGAGAATGGTATATCCTTAATTGACGTAAAAAATGTAGGTGACTGGAAGTCGATGAGTGTACTCTTTTATTTGAGTCGGTCACTGGAAACAAAGATATAGCTGGAGGACAGGATATTAAGGAGATATTCCTCAATCAAGGAGCTAGTCTTGAGGACTGAAGCATCATCATCGTCTCTTTGTTTGGTGTATTGGCGTGGGTTTGCATTGGTGCGTGCAAAAATAAAATGCCAAACTTTATAGACCAATTATGTGTTCCAGTTATCATCATGATTAATTATCATTGTTGAGGCGATCTAGCATTACACAGGATTTATTGTCGCCATCAATGTCACATTACCGAACTATAAATTCTAGTGACTTTTACTCCACCTATAGACCAATGCAGCAAGAAAGGGTGACTTTTCATAAAAGTTGTTGATAACGTTTTTGAACATTTCTAAAGTGTGACCGACAAATAACTTTGCATAATCTCTAAATCCTGCATTCTAATATACACTATTTGAAAGATAATTGTCCTGTGAATCTCCTAAAGCAAACTTAGCTATTACAAATAATGTTGTGGGGATTCTGCTGTAATGTAATGTAAATACAACTTTATTTTGAAAAAGTCACCTTTCTTGCTGCATTGGTCTATAGAAGGAATTGGTGGTACTGGACTACCCGCGCTTCTGGGTGAGACAAAGGACTGCTCAGTCTCAAGCCAACACCAGCCCAGAATTTTTTTCTTTATAAATTGTGTTGATTAGTTGGCGTGGGTTTGCAGTGGTGCATGCAAAAGTAAAACGCCAAACTTCATAGACTAATTATGTGTTCCAGTTATTATTATTATTAATTATCATTGTTGAGGCGATCTTTCATTACAAAGACTAATGGAGGATTTATATGATGACTTGCAGACATAGGCTTTGATGCTGAAACATCTTAATTGCATATTAAATGGCCCCAAGTGGCCAAAAAACAAAAAGTTTATTTGCTTTAATTCAATGAAAGTCTTAAGGGTTGACTATTACAGCTGTTAAACTGGCATATCATTTAGCTTCTTATATGGCTTTTTATATATATATATATATATCAAATATGCTTAATCACAGTCAGTCCCATGTTGGGATTTTTAGGGACCCCATTTGGTCATATTTAGGAATTCTGACCCATATGGTTTTTCATATATATCAAATATTGGCTAGTCAATGCTTAATCACAGTCAGTTTACAATATTTAACAAAGAGAAAAAGTCATTATATGTGCATATATGTGTTTATTTCAGGTCATCATTTCACAGACTTATACTGCATGCATCTAACCATAAGACGTGTATGTAATTATATATTCTGAGGTGGTTTTGCTTAGTGATTCATATTTAACATAGAGAATTACCTTATGCATGCTCATCAACTATTCCAGTTGGTTTGTTTCTTGAGTATTAGACATAGTTCATAAAACAGTTGTCTTCATCCTTGTGTATTAGATAATCATTAGTTGTTTTTCTGTTTTAAAAATGAACTGCTTCTGGTTTCATCAACACTTATGATCTAACTACAGATACAACAAAAGCCATTTACTAAATGTAAACAAAGTAATTGGTATTCATAACCTGTTCTTGTCCATCAGACTTCTAAACTTCAGACACTCACTCTTACCACCTATACCATGGGATTATCTCATAGTTAAAGTAGTCATCCATTCAAAAATAAAACCCAATATTGAGCTTTATTATACAATTATTCATAAAATGTTGATGTTTAAAAGACTTCTTAGTCTTGTCACTTTAAATGATATAACCACTTTTACATTTGTATCTTTAGACTTTTCAGAGTTGGACAGGGACATTTTAATCACAATGGGATCTATAGTCTTAACTGCCCACAATACAATAACACAAGTGTACAAACTAAATTATTGGCAGATACAGCTCAGATGATGAATCAAGTTTTGGATATTACCAGAAGCCTATTGCCTATGCATTGTTTAGTGACTTTATAAATTTTGCTGTAGAAATAATGGTGCACTCAACAGCTCTGAACAATGAGCAAACCTTAAAATGTAAGGGATTTGCCTGAAAATAAAGAAGTAGTGTCCAGGATAAAGCCCAATTACAATTCTCTGCTAAAATGGGTGTGAAGTGAAGATGTGACTGCAAGGTTACGTTGTTCTTTGTACCATCACATGGGTGATGATCAGCACATGAAACAACAATAGCGATCATAGAACGATGGAGTTTCTAAATCCAGCTCTGGTTAAGAGTCTATCAGCAAGTGTTGCCTCATTGAGTCTCCATTACCTCCATTTGAATCACCTTCCTGTATATTTCCATCATCAGTACAAGAAGCAGAACCCTACATTTTTGCATGACTTCTCTATTAGCTGCTTGTAGTTGGAATCCGGGTTCCCTTCCCAGATTTGCCCTTGCATTGACATTTTAATCCAGAAAACTTTACAGTTATATAAATCCATTACACACAGAGGCCACTTTTATTAGAAAATGACTACTATAGTCTCTGTTGGACACCAGTGGACCCAGATGTGGCAGCTGCACATGTCCACAGTAAACCTGGTTACCAGGCGAATCTGGTGCCAAACATAGATCTACCGTTGGTGCTTTATTGTACCAGCAGGGGTTCCTTTTATGGCAGATTGATTTCCTGATGCAGAATCTGCTCCTGATGGCTTTTTGCAGCAATAAGACAGAACCTCTTTGAAGGCTGCACGGAACTGTCTGAAAATACCAAGTGACAAGGTAGTACTAAAATACAAAGAGTAATAAGAGGGTCCATTTGAATATTGTGAGAAATGTTTCATATGAATATAGTTCTTTTGTGTGTGATTATTGCAGATTTCTAGTCCTGTATGGACTGTGGTGCCCCCTGGTGGATTGAGTGTACAGTCCACTGTTCCCATTTCACACATATCAGCTTATACCCCCCTTAGGTTAAGTTTTCTGCATTGATTGACTCCAAATTTATCATGAGTATAACAAAAATAGATATTTGGAGGTAAAAAATATTTTCAAGCTGCTGAAATGTGGGGCACCATGGGCTTTTGTCAGAAATAAAATTGGCTAGTGGAGCCTTTTAGTACTCTTTTCCGTTTGGTAGTACAATAAAAAGGCATAGGCTAGAGAATCCCTTTGAGTTATGGCTGCTGAGGTAAAACTGAGGCAATATCCCAGGAACCTGAAAGCTAATTGGGATACAGCCCCAGTCTCACCTTATAGATATCACACAAATTAGGTTTTAGTGATTTTTGCATCTCCTGTCTTGAAAATTGCATTTATCTTTTAGTACAGAGATACAAAATATCTCATATTATTATCTTTATTTTACTTAACATTTATGCTGAAAACTCAAATACCAGGGATTGGGATTGCAATCATCTGGTGATCAGAATTGAACAAAATGCTGGAATGATTAACAGGTGACCTCAGGTCAGCAGATGACCTGGGGTCAATCACCAAAGAGCCTTTAAGAGGCACCATATTTGGGAATAGAATGTTTTTCGCCATACCCACCCAGGTAAAAAAATATCATGATAACTATCATGATTAATCATGTTGAAACATGATATATCATGATCTATCATAATAAATCATGATTAATCATGTTTTCTCCTACCATGATTAATTATGATTAAGCAAACTGCATTATGATCTTACCTTCCAAGAGGCAAATTCATAATAAATCATGTTTTCTCCTATTGTGATATAATCGTTATAAATCATACTTCATCATGATCTAACCACCTAAGAGGGGAAACATGATTCATCATAATTTTATCTTACCATAACGTATCTTGATATACCAAGATTTATCTTGATTTTACACATTGAAAGGGAAACATGATTTATCATGATTTTAATTGACCCTAATAAGAGAGTTCGAGGGAAAACATGATTTATCATGATTTTACAATACTATGATTGATCATAGTATATCATGAATTATCATGATCTCACGCAATGAGAGGGAAACATG
>CANHQG010000247.1:0-60398 GCA_947462335.1 Harmothoe impar
CCCTGTTTGATGTGCGCCATCATTGTATCCTGATCTTCTTCTTTACATCCAAGTCCTTCCCGTATTGTATCTTCCACTGTTGTCTTGATGTTGCGTGCCTTGATGAAAACCATAGTGGTCCATAACGGACATTTAGATTTGAGAGAGGGCTTGCCATCCTTCATTGTGAGCTGTTCCATGAAGGCGACACTCCAGGAGTAAGCAACATTCATTGTAAAGGTAGTCTTACCGTCACCAGGTTGGGCGTAGAGCCTGACGACCAGAGGGGGATTAGAGTCTGTCACCTTCTCAAGGATCTCGGTGGCTGCTATTGGCACCATTGTCCTGAAAAGAAATAATGATTTGTATAGTTTAATAATCGTGTAGATTTATAACCACTTCAACCGTTCTCATGCCTTTTTGTTTTGAGGAAACTATATTTGATATGATTAATAACAAATCGGCAAATGAAGATAACTAGGATGAATATTATATTCACACTCTGACATGAAACACATTAGGCATTGTCACATTCTGAATTCCAAATTAATCCAATACACTGTTTAAATGATTCCTGCCCTAGAAGTTAAGAAGATTTAAATTCTGACTGAGGAGATTATTGATAACTGCATTTTTTGTGTTCTATTCAGTATAATAAATGATCCAATTAAAATTGAACTTAAAGTTGTGTCAAAGTAGCATGAACTTACTTCTGGCCATCCTTCATTTTAGGGTGAATGTTAATGAACAGTTGTCTTATGTTGATGTAGTCGTCTCCTTGATCCCCGTCAAAAGCAAAGATGTGCGCCCTCATCAGGTACTCCTTACAGTATCTGCAGTGATCCCATATTGCTGTAAAATAAATAAAATATATTGAAACTAAAATATTTTGCACTCTCACTTTCTCCAGAATAGTCATTTTCATGTTGATTCACCTATAGCTATATATATGTAGTATATTTATATGTATCACCATAGTATCAACAAGGCTTGTGTAAATATTTACTACATTGAACATTACTTTTGAGATTATCACAGATACATACTTATTGCTGTAGAAAACAATCACATCACTTTATATATTACTCAATGCTGAATGCAAATGAAAACTTTCAAAGGTAGGGTCAGTTTAGTGGATCAGTTATGGGGAGTTAATGCCGTTTTCCGATTACAAAGACATGAAAAAGAGCATCGGCAATGTAGGAAATACTTGAATGGATGTTAACCAAAGAATGCCATATTTCAACCCACAGCCGTATTTCAACTGGTGATATAACCCTGTCAATATACTAAAACTCATGCACCTTTGTCTATTAACCTCTAGTGTGGGTTCAAGACTTACTCTGCAGCAACTTCGGTGGCATTGCTGACTGGGTTTCCTCTTCGGTCCCGGAGGCTCCAGCTTGTGGTTCCTGGTCCCTGTAGACCTCTGGTCCCGAGCCACCTTTAGGGACCAAGTGGCCCTGACCCGTGAGGACCATGGCACGCATGACAGCGTGGTACTTCCATCTCGGTCCCTTGTTTACGAGCCCGAGTAGTGCTGACACCTGCTCTGGTCGTGCTCCACAGTGCTGCAAGGAGAGATTTTGATTTATCACCTAAGACAACCATGACGACTTTAAGCTCTTTTCTTTTCCCCACACTTATATGGAATTTGAATCTTTCCAAATTGTTCAGAAAAATTCCTGCCACCTTACCAAAAAGTAAAGGAAAATTATATTAGACTTTAAACTAGTCATTATAAACAGAAAAATCCAGTGAAAATGTTGACTCCTCTTTGGGGGGGGGGGGGGTAGGGGCATGTTTTATCTGTCATCAGTGAAAGAGTCATTTATAAAGAGCATGCATGTGAACAATTTCCAACCCATGGGGGGAGGCAAAAAACTCGATAGTTGTTCAAAAATCATCACTCATGAAGTAGCATAGAATTTATCCTATCTGAAGCTGGGTAATACATTTGAGAAGACGTTTGAATATTTCCCTATATCGTGTTCCCTGTGACTCACCTTGATCCGTTCTTCGTTGTTCGTTTCAAGGACCTCAAGTTGTTTTAGATATGGCCACATATTTTCAAGTTTGAGATTAGCAGCCAGAGTTGGCTCTGCCTTGTCAAGTGCCTTAGCTAGGTCAGAGCGGTAGATAAGGCCTCCTTCCTCCACGTTATCAGGGTCCCACAGGGGGAGGTGGGCACCTGCCACTGCCATTCTACCTGTTATGATGAACATAAGTGTTTACAAATATTCAGGGCTATCTATGTACAAACCGTAAAACCTCTTTGATAAGCTAATCTTTTTAAGGTTTCAGGGCTGATTCAGCTTATAAACAGTGCCCCAAAGAGTGGGTCAACTTATGAGAGAGGTTTTTTATCAGGTACATTATAGTTTAACCCTGTTTAAATGGGTCCAAATTTGGCTTATGATATTCTCTCAAATTGGGGGGGGGGGGTCGGCTTATAAGGGAGGTCAGCTTATCAAAGAGGTTTTACAGTAGTATGGTTTTGAGTGACAAGACTAGATCAATTCTTTTCAAATAATATCACATAAGGCCAAAAAAAAGCTTTGTTTCAGGTCACCCGACCGACCCTATCTAAACAGGGCCTACCCTACGTTTTTTTATGCAATTTCGAAGACATTTTTATATTTTTACACTTTTTTGGGGTCAATTTTAGGTTTACAAAAGTTTTGAAAAAATCTTCCCATTTATACACTTTTTAGGGTCAATTATGGGGTATGTAAATAAAGAAAAGTAAAAAAAAAAAGAAAAAAATCCGACGTACCGACCCAAGAGTTTCTTCCCATGTTACCTGAAACAAACCTCTTTTTTTATTTGGCCTAATTGCTTAACCCCATGAGAAAGCTTAAATCACAGACACTTTGGTGCATCATGCCGACTCTTCAGGAGTACATAAATTAATTGGGGTAGGCATGATCACAAGTTCTACATACATGCATCATGATGACAAAGGGCATAGGACATTAGAACACCATGCTGCCCATAAAGGGTTAATTGCTTAATGTGTTGGCGTCTTAAAAGGCAGTTAAACTGCCCCTTGTTAGATTAAGTAACTTACCTAGACTGGAGCTTGTACGGTGTAATGAGAATGTAACGTTAAAGTAGAGATATGGAGAGTGTCTTCTCCGTGAGATACGTTATAGTAGCAATGTCTCGAGCGTCTTCTCCGTGAGGCGCCGCCCGGTACAGAGTCTATCTACAACATACATCACGTGCCACTCCGCGTGTCCCTTATCACTAACCCTGTAAGGCATGCATAGTGCTTTAATTCTCACTCTAAGATATACAAATGCAGCTCACAAGAGTCTAGACAACATGGATGCATTCAAGCTGTATCCCAACACTATCAGCCTGTAAGATTGACGTGAGGCTTGAATACAACACTGGTGAGTAGACACAGCATGCCAACAACACAGAAAAACTTCGTATGTAATAAGAATGCCTTGCCAAAATAAAATTTCACAACAACAACAATAGGGCATAGGACCTTAAAGTACTATGCTGTTCTTAAAGGCTAAGGTATATTGTATGAAGCTGTTATCATTTGTATAAGACAGATAACAGAGTTTTAGAGACAAGCTATTTATTATTACTGAGGCTGGGATTTCCTTTTTTTACCCCCTTCCAAGAGCTCAGGTTCAAGATATATTTGACAGTTTCAGCACAAAGTACACAAGCCAAATTGAGTGCAATAATGTGTGGCCATTGCACATAAAACGGACTATTTAAATGTGATGCTGCTTCAGTATTGAGGTATACTTTAGCCCCCTTCCCCCACAAGTGCTCTTTTCAATCATGGCTTCACTTTATCCACTGGCCAACTTGCCCCCCAGC
The DNA here is from genome assembly GCA_947462335.1 of Harmothoe impar. Lineage (NCBI taxonomy): Eukaryota > Metazoa > Annelida > Polychaeta > Phyllodocida > Polynoidae > Harmothoe > Harmothoe impar. Next base: position 3,826 of record CANHQG010000247.1, read on the forward strand.
TGGAAATCAACGGTCATGAAATATACTCGTAAATGCAATCCAGCACAAATCACTAGCTATATTTTAAGGATCTTTGTCCACATGCCAGTTGTCATTATTTGTATGGTCTAGGTAATCATTTTGGTGCAATATACTTTAGACATAATGGTAGTATTTTCCTCAAGGGACCTAAAAGCAAAGATGACCATAAAGGTAGAGAATACATAGAGTAGGAAAATAAGGTGGTGCAGGTGGAGACAAAGAGTTCTGCCATATCACTAGACCATACAACCATGCTATAAAAAAGCCCAGAAATTAACCACCACCTAACCTAAGGAGAGGACTGCAGAGTTCAGGAGGTTGGAGGACAAGCAGCACATGGGCGCCATCTGAAGTGAACCACATTAACTACACTCCTTCACAGCTTTATAAGCCAGTTTCAGTTGGTGAACCCCTACCCACACACTAAATATCACCAAACACTTAAATATGACGAGGACAATTTTTCTTTTATACAAGGGGGCAAAAATGTATGGGGAGAATTAGAATTTTCACCAACACATTTTACATATTGATAGGAGGAGGGGAACAAGACGATGACAATGATAGCGTTTTGGGCCCGTGTGAAACATACACACACCGGCCTATTTATTAACATTTAATAAATATAACAGTTACAGAAAAAGAAAAAAAGAAATAATGAAGCCAGCTGCCTGGCTTCTAACCATTTTAGTAGCTAACGGTTTATTGATGTTGTTTCTGGAGTATTCAGTTGAGTTATGTCGGGCGTCTTCTCCGTGAGGCGGCGCCCGTCTTAGTGTCCCGGGTACAGAGTCTATCTACAACATACATCACGTGCCACTCCGCGTGTCCCTTATCACTAACCCTGTAAGGGCTGCACAGTGCTTTAATATGCCCTTTGTCACCATGATGTACAAGTGCATACCTATGGAGTCTACACAACATGGCTGCATTCAAGCCTTATCCCAGTGTAACAGCCTGTAGGGTTGGTATGATACTTGAATACAACCCTGGTGAGTAGACACAACATGCCAACACAGGGCATAGGACCTTAAGGCACTATGCTGTTCTTGAGCGCTAAGTTTTATTGTATTAAGCTGGTGTCATCAGTGTAACACAGATAACAGAGTTTTAGGGACAGGTAATTTATTATTACTGGAGGGGGGGGGGCATGGTGGATTTTCTCTTTTTTGACTCACCCATGGTCATGTGCATATTTGTTGACAACAGGTGTTTCTGGGTTTGAGGGGGGGGGGAGATAAAGATGTCACTTGGTTTCCGCAAAACCACCTGCACAGTACTATGTGTAAAAGGGGGCATGCATGCAGGTGAAATTATTTTTGGCTAAGCAAATAGAATGGATCAGGTAAATTTGATCTCCTCATGGTTTAATTTCCCCATCCCCATAAGCGGCCTCGAAATTAGCAAGGACCTCTCTTTTGAATCATGGCCCTACTATATCCACCAAGCGCTCCCCCACTCACCTGGTAATCAATAGCTATGCAGGTATATGGCGAATGTATCATGACTATCATAACACGACTTGCTCTGATCTCGCCAATACATAAAGAACAGAGCTGCTCTCTGATTGGATGAGAGTCCGTGATGGGCACGCTCGACCAATCAGAGACGTTCTTATCTACTGTGGGGGGAGTGGCTAGACACTGTGGTATATCTAGATGGATATAAGGCGTGCAGCCGGTTGAAAACCAAAGAGATAATTCCATGGCCTGCACTGCGGACTACTTAGGGGGCATTACGTAACACCCTGTCCCCATTGTCATTGCTGTACAGTGCTTATCTCACCAGTTACCAGATCAAGCAATGGTGCCCCCTACTAAGGAACCTGCAACCTCGGTTATTCAATTTACAATGGCGGGCATCCATCGATCCAAACATATGTTAGTGTTTAATCACGTTTTTCGGTAGGTTTAATTACGTTTTAGTTGCGTTTATCCACGTTTCTATTATATTTACATTTATTTGTGTGTTTATTGGTGTTGTTGGTGAACTTAAATTACGTTTTGGCCGAGTTTATTTGCGTTTTCCCTGTGTGTTCAGTAAACAAGTTGGCATGTTTGAGGCGACCTTTAATTGTCTGCTGCCGCCTCTATGTCTGCTCCCTTTGAGTGGGTACCCCACTGCCTTGATTGGGTGCCGTCCTGCATTGATTGGGTGGGCACCAATTTGTGATTATTAGTGGTAGATTTCATATTTAAATGTGATACTTCAGTATTGAGGTATATTTTAGTCCCCTTCCCCCACAAGTGCTCTTTTAAATCACAGCTCCACTTTATTCACCAGCCGGCCCTCCCAGCTGGAAATCAACGGTCATAAAATATACTCGTAAATGCAATCCAGCACAAATGACTAGCTATATTTTAAGGATCTTTGTCCACATGCCAGTTGTCATTATTTGTAAATAGTACCATGGTCTAGGTAATCATTTTGGTGCAATATACTTTAAACATAATGGTAGTATTTTCCTCAAGGGACCTAAAAGCAAAGATGACCATAAAGGTAGAGAATACATAGAGTAGGAAAATAAGGAGGTGCAGGTGGAGACAAAGAGTTCTGCCATATCACTAAACCATACAACCATGCTATAAAAAAGCCCAGAAATTAACCACCACCTAACCTAAGGAGAGGACTGCAGAGTTCAGGAGGTTGGAGGACAAGCAGCACATGGGCGCCATCTGAAGTGAACCACATTAACTACACTCCTTCACAGCTTTCTAAGCCAGTTTCTGTTGGTGACCCCCTCCCCACACACTAAATATCACCAAGCACTAAAATATGACGAGGACAATTTTTCTTTTATACAAGGGGGCAAAAATGTATGGGGAGAATTAGAATTTTCACCAACACATTTTACATATTGATAGGAGGAGGGGAACAAGACGATGAACGATGATAGCGTTTTGGGCCCGTGTGAAACATACACACACCGGCCTATTTATTAACATTTAATAAATATAACAGTTACAGAAAAAGAAAAAAAGAAATAATGAAGCCAGCTGCCTGGCTTCTAACCATTTTAGTAGTTAACGGTATATTGATGTTGTTTCTGGAGTATTCAGTTGAGTTATGTCGGGCGTCTTCTCCGTGAGGTGCCGCCCTTCTTAGTGTCCCCAGGTACAGAGTCCATCTACAACATACATCACATGCCACTCCGCGTGTCCCTTATCACTAACCCTGTAAGGCCTGCACAGTACTTTAATATGCCCCTTGTCACTAGTGGACAAATGCATACCTAGGGAGTCTACACAACATGGATGCATTCAAGCCTTATCCCAGTGTAACAGCCTGTAGGGATGGCATGATGCTTGAATACAACCCTGGTGAGTAGACACAACATGCCAACACAGGGCATAGGACCTTAGGGCACTATGCTGTTCTTGAGCGCTAAGTTTTATTGTATTAAGCTGTTATCATCAGTGTAGGACAGATAATAGAGTTTTAGGGTCGGGTCATTTATTATTGTGCCTCTACATGGGTACCCATATTTTTTACCACATCGCCGTGTCAATTATTTGCAAAAGGGCTGTGTCATCTTGTCGATTTTTATCCTCTACCATTAGTATACATTTTACTAGATTTTCCCATGTCCGTCGATTTTTAAAGGGGCCCTGTCGCCCGTGTTGATTTTTAAAAGGCCCTTAAAGGGCCGTGTGGAAATGGACTGAGAGGAAGAGCCGCGGCGGCGGACCACTAACCCTACACCCTCCAGGTGGCAATAACCAGAACTAACTCCCGCGCCTGCCGGATAACAAGGGGCGGCGCGACCATGTACCTAATGTTTATACTCATATAAATGTCTCCAACCTTTATATAGATAGTATATAAAGCTACCAGTAGACAGCCCAGCTAACAAAAAACGTCATTTTACGTCAAAATAACGTTGTAAACATTGTATAACGTTTTGCCATAGTAAGGGGCATTAGAGAAACACGTTATATAACATTATATAACGTTTTATGTTCACTGGGAGGTGTGATACATCATGTTGTTTATAGTTGTCTACAGGGCTCTAACACTGGGTGGCTTTTTATAGGACATACATGACATGAATCTGCCCCCACTCACCTAAATAAACTGTCAATAACCCCCCCCCCCCAGCACTCTGGAGAGGACTGCAGACTTCAGGAGGTGGGAGGAAAAGCAGCACATGGGCGCCATCTGCAGTTAACCACATCAACTATTCTCCTCCACAGATAATAAGTCAATTTCTGTTGGTGCCAACAGGGGGCCCGGATCCAGGGGAAATTGTCAAGCACTAAAAAATATTACACTTGAAAGTTTTCTTATATAAAAATGCAAAAGATGATAAGCACATGACACTTTTACATATTCTAGTAGTTTCTGATTTATTGATGTTGTTTCTAACTCACTCAATTACCAACAGTATCAGATATAAATTACAACGTGAAAATCCCATTTTCTGATATTTACCTAACAATAGAGATTTAACTCTCATCTATATTCTATTTTCAGGATAGAGTTCAGGCCCCACCACATCCTCATAGAACCCGGTGAGACCAAAAACTAATTGTGTTCAGGTATCCCGACCGACCCTATATTTTGGCTCCACCCAATGTTTTTTCTTCTTTTTGGAAGTCATTTTTTGAGTCTTTGCTAACAAAGAAATGATTTTTTGAGCAAACTATTTTCACTGAAATTGTGAGAAAAGAGAAAATTTTCCTCTCACAAGCTTTAAAAAAATTGGTAGAAAAAGTAAATCAACCTACAGACCCAATTCTTTTTCCATGTTACCTGAACACAGCTTTTTGTTAGGCCGGACTGGGACAAACTCACGCTGGGGGAACTCATGACAAAGCTACATATTGGACAGAACTCATCACAAAGCTACACACATATTGGGGGAAAATGTAAATGGCACAGAAGAGCGGACTATTATTCAAACCAATTGATAATGTTTTAACTGAGATCTGAGAACTTGACTTCAGAGAGCAGCAGGAGCGAGAGTAGTAATGCTTCCACAGAATACCTGTACGGAGGATAGTGTACCGGTCCAGTGAACACGGATACTTTAACGTTGGAGCCAAACTGCTCCTCTCTTTTGTCTAGCAAAGGTCACGTCTTTGACCTTTCCCAGACTTTATTACAATCATGCTTTGTGTGGAGAGGTCGGGCAGGTCACTGTCACGTTGTTAATAAAGGTAGGGGGTGTGAAAGTGGGAAATTTGATTAAATATACAGTTGATTTATGACTAGGGTTTAACGTATGGGAATTAACGTAGGGTTAGTTTCACTGTGATAGAGGAATTGCAATGGAGCAGTCATTTTCGGAGGAAGATTGGGAACAAATATTGAAATGTATCAATAATTTGAATGACTTAGACGACTTGGTCATTGTCAATGGCTTACAGGAGGATCAATTAGTCAAACAAAGACGTGTGGAACTACGACATGAAGCACATATTAAGTGGTGGTACCACCCTAAATAGTGCCACTTCCGGGTAGAATGGCAAAATAGTCCCAAAAAAAACATGAAATATTGCTTTCAGAGGCCATAGAAGGTGTCAAAATGATGCAAAGTCAATACATATTGGGCTTAAAATTATCCTTGGGTCCAGTAGTATGTGTTTAGAATTTAATCTGCCGGAAATAAAATTTATAGGGGAGGGATACAGGGGTGAGAAGGCACCTATGTGGAAATCACGGGGCTCAGGGGCCACAATCCAAAATCACATGTCCGGTTTCCATGGCGATTAAAAAAAAATCTAGCCTGACTTAAACTATGTTATCCTATATGGTTAAAAGCGGAATTTCAATAGCTACAATTTGGTATATTACACTTGTCTCTCAGGAAATTCTAAGTATTTATTTTGGCCTGTGTTCCATCTTAAATGTTGGATTTTTTTGGATTCTGGGCAGTATTTAGGGTGGTACCACCTTAACAGTAGGAAGAGCAGACACCACTCTGCAGACTTGGGTCCAACATTGTGAGTTATTTTTCAATGATATTGAATTCTAAAGTGAATGTCATGACTTATTCATGTATTATATAGCATATTTACTTGTTAAGGTTGATGATTAGATAGTATATGTGCCATAAAAGTGTTGAAAATCGATGCATAGAGCCCTATTTGGGATGCTATGCCAGTGCTGCTGTGGGAGAATGAACAACAATTAGTCATGATTTTCCAACACTTTGTTTTCTTCATTGGTTTATTTTATAAATTTGTTTATTTTATCATGTATCCTTTTTCTATAGGTTATTACAGTTGCAAATGATAAACATGAGTGAGTCTCTGATAGCTTTAATGTCACCGGCTTACAGGAAGGTAATAACCGAGAGAATATTTAACCACAGCCAAGAGGTACAGGGTACCGAGTGTCGGCACTGGAAGAAATCTTTCAGTTCTAACGAATGTCCACAAATCAAAATTACCGTGAGTGGTTGGGGATCAAAACCACAGCCTGTTCATCGTATGGTGTATTTCTTAGCAGGAAATACACAAACGTACCCTCACCAGGTTTCACATCTGTGCCATAATAAAAGGTGTGTCACACTCAGCCACTTGACTAGTGAGCCACCATCACTAAACAGTCTGCGGAATACATGTAAAGAAGCCAAATATTGTGCTGGACATGGAGATTGGCCGCCGTGTGTTCTCAAGTATACCTATTTGTAATATTACTTGTTGAAACAAATAACAAATTTACAGTTAATTGGTTGATGTTAAACTGTTGTGATTATCCCAGTATAGTTTCACTTGATGTGACACCGCCCTCAGACTATAGGCGGGGCGGCCGTCGCTCGCTGTCACGCTTGATCAGCTGAAATCATCTACTGAATGCTTAATGTTGAGAACTTCTTGATGTTGATCGCGTGCCAGCGAGATGACTTTCGGCTCAGACGAGCAGAGTCCGTTCTCTTTAGTTGACGGCGGTGTCTAGCTTTTGCATCAGCCTTCATGAGAGCATTCAACGGTCCCTTCCCCCTGATCGGGGCCTGCCTTGTGAGGTTGGCCAGGACGAGTGACGCAGATGTTCCGAGGCTGTCGTTGTGTAGTGCGGACTGGTTACGTCCCCCAAAGTTTTTTTTGACCGTCTTTGACTTGGGCAGCACTTTCAGTGTCCTGAGATGCAGATTTTCCACCTTGTTAGTGTCCAGGCCAGTCCGCATGCTGTGGATGCTGGCTGGTGCAAAGTACTTGTCTATTATTTTCTGAAGTTGTAGTGTGTCCTGTGTGGTTGGAATTATGTACATCTGGTGTGGGAGATGTTTTGGCGCCACCTGTCTACCCTTGCACGCGAATGATGTTTTTTTACACTGCTGGTGATCCCCACAGAAGCAACGCACAATGTTGTTCTTAGCAGGCGTTAATCGTTCGATCAAACGACTTTTGTCCTTGACACTTTTCAACACACATTTTAGTTCTGTAGCACACCGGTTGACAAGGGCATTGCACAGCCTCGCCCGCCGGTAGCAATAGGACTTGTGGCTCGGCTTCCCGATCAGGTCGCTGCTCCACTTGGCACCATTGAACTGACGACGTACCCCTCTACCGCGATGTACAACACAGTCGAGCTTCTCTGGCTTGCATGCTATCGTTCCTTTTGAAGATTTTCCCACTGTTGAGGGAGAATCATAATAATGTTTAAACTTCTAGGCTGTGTCTCACGACCTTGGGCCAATGTTTTCATCTCTGACCGGGTGCCAGCTCTGACCGGGTGCCAGCTCTGACCGGCCTGAATAATACGGCCTGCCATAAATAACCTGTATTATTCAGGCCGGTCGGAGCTGGCACCCGGTCGGAGCTGGCACCCGGTCGGAGCTGGCACCCGGTCGGAGCTGGCACCCGGTCGGAGCTGGCACCCGGTCCGAGCTGGCACCCGGTCCGAGCTGGCACCCGGTCCGAGCTGGCACCCGGTCCGAGCTGGCACCCGGTCACAGACAAAAACATTGGCTCAAGGTCGTGAGACACAGCCTCTAGTTAATATGAGCTGTTTCTTAGTTCCTGTTGTCACATGTTCTTGTTCCCCGATAATGTTTTGATATATAGTTCACATAATGAGAAAATAGGAATCTATATGAAAGATGTCATATCAAATCAAATCTATGTTTTAACTCATAGCATTTATATTTTGAATATATCATTATCATCAATATACATATATATCTAAGAAATCAGTAAACCTTACGTAAAACTGTATCATTAGCATTCATGCACATATATCTGAGAAATCAGTAAACCTTACGTAATACTGTATCATTAGCAGTCATGCACATATATCTGAGAAATCAGTAAACCTTACGTAATACTGTATCATTAGCAGTCATGCACATATATCTGAGAAATCAGTAAACCTTACGTAATACTGTATCATTAGCAGTCATGCACATATATCTGAGAAATCATGAAATCTTACTTATCACTTCCTTGGCGTTCCCATCGCAGACAACAGCCTTGACTTGCAACCCGGACTTACCCACTGCTTCTAGGTTGCATGACACCGCCTCACGCTCGCTGCTGCCCATACTTACATGTGGAGCCCAGTTGATGGAGCATTGGGGTCCGCACTGGCCTTTGTTACAGTTCTTCGAGCAAAGTTTGTTAAAAGAAGTACTTGCAAGAACTAGGCCGGAGTGGGCCTCAATCATAGGGGAGTGACTCTGAGTACCGGGCTGATACATGGACCGGCCCTTGGGTGAGCTATTGTATGCTGTGTCTGTGGCAACAAGCACACCATCAGAGCCAGTCAATGTATCAGCCAACTCACAGTTCTCCCGCATGGTAGCCCCATTCAACTCTCCCCACAAGGTGTTGGTGCGGTCAGCCTCACGTTGCAGCAAATGCTCAGATGGTGGCATGCAGTCTATTGAAGCAAAGAGAAGTCTGATGTCTGCAAAGCTTGTGCCTGACTTGCCAAGAAAGGTTCCAAGCTGGGTGTTGGTAGTCACTGCGCGACGCCCTGGTGTTGTTGAAGGGACTTCCTCTAAAGGTGTTTAGTTTCATTCATTAAGAATCAGTCAAAATCTAAAGTTGCTCATACTTCTATTTTACAGGGAGCATGACCACAGCTAGACCGCAGGAGAGGATCGAATGCTGATTATGTCAAAGAGTTGATTTAGTCACACTTACAAGTAAGTCAACCATAACTGTTTTAACCCCTTCCCACCTGGTGAGCAAATATATTGCATTGAGCTACCCTAAATCCAGTACCGAGGGGATTAATGCGCGCTCCATTGAGCTACCCTAAATCCAGTACCGAGGGGATTAATGCGCGCTCCATTGAGCTACCCTAAATCCAGTACCGAGGGGATTAATGCGCGCTCCATAGCAAGGGGCTGTATGTAGAGGTTCTAGTACTGTTCCATTTACTGTCAAAGCCCACCTAAAAGGCAGATTTTATTTGTTGTTTTATTTCTATGTAATCCAAATTCTAATTATGAAATATCTGTTTATACTTACCATACAGTTTGAAGGAGTCTCCGGTGTTCCATCGACATTTGCTGCAACCGATCCTCACTTCTGTCCCAAGCCCCCTGGTGACGCTATTGAGAACTACAAACTCAGGTTGGCACTTTTTTGATGTTGTTTGGTGCTCAAATGCCACTTTAGATATCAACCCACACATTTTTTCAATACTAACAACACTGTTCCCAATAGTCTTGGCTTCTTGTCCTTGTTCCTCCCACATCTCTTGACATCGTAGTGGCCCAGGTCTCAGATATCCAGGTGTTACTTCTTCAGTGTCCATAATTCTGTCTGCCACATCTTTAGGAATTCTTACATATTTGTTGTTATTATTTACTTCTTCCACTTTAACTAAGTCATCTACCTTTTTTTTCTCCTTTGTCTCCTTTTTCTCCGTTTCCCCCTTGTCTGTAGTCTCTTTCTGTGATACTTGATCCTTCGGTAGGATGATGCTGCCACTTTTAAACTTGTGTTTCTTGAGAGAGCCTTTGCCTTTTGCACCCATCTTGACTTTGCCAGATTTGAAATGATGAGTCTCCATGACAACCAACTGTCATTCAAGATGGCCGCCAATGGTCACATGACTGTCATGTGACCATGAGCTGCTCAGTCAGCTGAACTCTCATCCAAAATTAAGTTAATTGGTCAATATATGTATGAGGAATAGCACCAGTGTGTAGGTTATAATTTCCTGAGAGCTTAGCAGAAGGTATCAGGTGAAAGAGGAGACTTGTGGGCATCTTTTAATAGATATGTGATATATTTAAGTCAGGCTAGATTTTTTTCTAGGTTGCCATGGAAACATGTATAGCAAAAATGCACTATTATTATGGATATAAGCCGTGGGTGGCTATCATTATACATTGAATTGAAGGCTATTGTGGGCCTTTTGTGGTAGATAGATGCCTAACCATATTTTTTTTGTACCCGGGGGTTTTGTTTTCATCAAAAAATAATGTTTATTTAATGTTTTGATGGGTAGCCATAGTAACCGATTTACTGTTAAGGTGGTACCACCCTAAATAGTGCCACTTCCGGGTAGAATGGCAAAATAGTCCCAACAAAAACATGAAATATTGCTTTCAGAGGCCATAGAAGGTGTCAAAATGATGCAAAGTCAATACATATTGGGCTTAAAATTATCCTTGGGTCCAGTAGTATGTGTTTAGAATTTAATCTGCCGGAAATAAAATTTATAGGGGAGGGATACAGGGGTGAGAAGGCACCTATGTGGAAATCACGGGGCTCAGGGGCCACAATCCAAAATCACATGTCCGGTTTCCATGGCGATTAAAAAAAAATCTAGCCTGACTTAAACTATGTTATCCTATATGGTTAAAAGCGGAATTTCAATAGCTACAATTTGGTATATTACACTTGTCTCTCAGGAAATTCTAAGTATTTATTTTGGCCTGTGTTCCATCTTAAATGTTGGATTTTTTTGGATTCTGGGCAGTATTTAGGGTGGTACCACCAAGTCTTGTTTTGACAAGAATGCAATGGTGGATTGGGCTAGAAGAGAAGGTCAGCTAGAAAATCCATTTTTCATACAAAGGTTAATCGAGTTTCAAAAGGGTCAGATTCAGGACCCTAATCTGATTAACAGGTTTTCCCCTGAACAATGGCGGAGTAAATTACAAAGTACAGAGACAGTTCAAGATATGGAACGCTTAATGACTTCTAATTCTTATGTAAAGGATCAGTTTTTCGATCACAGGAAAAAGGAATTAATGGAGCAGAACAAATTATTCTCTTGTCAAACACAAACTCCATCTACATCTACGTCTGGTATTGCCTCTAAAGTAGACTTCATCAATTCATTTAACAACAGAGAGACTCTTATGATATGGGCTTTGGATCAGGGAGAAACAAGCAATGTGCATGTGCTATCACGGTTAGTAGAGATGGAGACAGGAATGCTTGCAAAACCATTGAACCATGCAGGACACACAGAAGGCGATTGGTCGGATATAATACAAGCAATGACGAGCGTGGAACAGCTGGATCAGTACATATCTACTCAGGGAGTGGAAAAAGACGAAGTGGTAAAAGCTAAGAGGAGGGAATTGATTCAGGCGGGAAGATTGTCTTCAAACAAAAAGATGTTTAATACACGTACATACCAATGCAGAAAATGCAAAGCACGCTTTGCAGATCGCAAAGAATTATACACACACCAAGGGTTGCTACATGGAGGGGCTGAGGGTCTTCAGAACAATCCTTGGGTCAATCCTCCATGGATACAAAACAACGGTAGGGTAGACCAAAGATTGAGGACAGTGTATCAAAGCAACAGGCGTCACATAAGAGCTCCACACACTAATTTAGAAACTATAGCACCTACATACAATTTTCCTACAAACGATCTAGAAGGGGGGACGAGAGAAATAGCTAGGAGATTCGAAGAAGTACACGCTCTTCAAGACGTTACTTATAAATTGAATGGAGCTCTGGGTTTGATTCTGCAGCATACAGAAACTGGGGCATACAGGTATTTCGTAGCCTTTCATAACTCACATTTCTTTAGGCAAGGAGCATTGGCAGTAAATAACATCAACGACAGAAATGACATGTCTGCTAGGTTGAGGGATTTCGACTTAGAAGCGTATTATAGGATACACGTACGTCCAAACACTAAATATAGACTAGTCGCTGTAGCTAACATTGTGTTTTACGTGAGTAAAACAGGCTTTAGATTAGGAGGGGGTCAGCTACCTGATTACATTAAAAAACAGCAATGTATAGAGGGTTTAGAGCATCCACCGGGTAGGTATGACGTTGTCTACAAAGACAAGCTGTGTGCATTTAGATGTTTGGCAATGCATTTTCAGCAAAGTGATATGAGTCTAAAGACAATCAATGTCTACTACCGTAAATGGCAGCAATACTTGAAGGGAGCTATTCCTCTCAACTCTAAAAAATTCCAAGGTTTGAGATGGGAGGAAATCGCAGACTTCGAAAAATGTTTTGAAGTCTCTATATACGTATATGAATACCTCCCAGATAAGTCAGCAGTACTACGTTATAAACCATATACCAAGTTTAAATCTATCATGTATTTGAACTTATATCAGGACCACTTGTCTTATATCAAGAACTTTTCCATATATGCTAGAAAGTTCACGTGTCCAAATTGTAGTAAGAACTTCGTTGCTAGTGGCGATTACAAACGTCATATTAGAACATGCGTCAATAAATCAATACTGAAGTTCCCTGGAGGGTTTTTTAGCCCTAATCAAACTATATTTGACTGCTTGGAGGAATACGGTATACGATTAGGTAATTGTAGGCGTAACTTTCCATGGTATTGTGTATATGACTTTGAAGCAATGTTAGTGAAACTGTCGGACATTCAGACTCCTAAAGTGAAATGGTCACAAAGACATGTACCGGTATCAGTTTCTATCTGTAGCAATGTAGCTCAATATACGGAACCCGTTTGTTTCATTGAATCAGACTTAGATAATTTACTAGGTAAAATGTTTGATCATTTAGACAAAATACAAGAAGTCGTTCAGGAGTCTAAAAAAGAATGGAAAACAGTCATGAAAAGACTGAAAAGAAAAATAGAGAAATATCAACCGAAAGACGCTGTCATTGACTTGGATGAGGATGATGATGATGATGATAATGATGATGATGATGATGAGGAGGAGGAGGAGGAGGAGGAGGAGGATGATGATGATGAGGAGGAGGAGGAGGAGGAGGAGGAGGAGGAGGAAGAGGAGGAGGAGGATGAGGAGGGGGGAGAGGAGAAGGGGGGAGGGGAGAGGGAGAAAGTTAGAAATCAATCGAAAAGAATAATGTACAATAAATTAAAGAATTTAAAGAAAAACCTCCATACCTATATGAATCAATTACCGGTACTTGGTTTTAACTCGGCTAAGTATGACATCAACTTGATAAAACTCAAGTTGATGTCACACATGGGATTCGGTGACAAAGGTAGGGGTGATTATGTTATCAAAAAGAACAATGCATACAGTTGTGTTTGTAACGATAAATTCAAGCTGTTAGACATTTCAGATTACATATCACCTGGTTCTTCTTATGCGTCTTTTTTAAAAGCATACGGAGTGGAGGAAAAGAAAGGGTTCTTTCCATATGATTATTTCGACTCTATGGATAGGTTACAGGAGAGAGAATTACCTTCTAAAGAGGATTTCTATTCTAGCTTGAAAGATTGTAACATAAGTGATGCTGACTATGATATGTTAAGACAGGTATGGGTGACTGAAGGTATGGAGACGTTCAAAGACTTTTTAGTCTGGTATAACAATAAAGACGTCGCTCCATTTGTCGTGGCTGTAGAAAGACTGCAACAGTTTTATTTCGAAAAGAATTTAGACGTTTTCAAAATAGCTATTTCGGTACCGGGTATAGCTAGAGTCATGTTGTTTGAGAAATGTAAAAAAGATCAAGTCTATTTTCAAATATTTTCACCTGAAGACGAAGACTTGTACAAGACTATTCAAAAGAACATAGTAGGTGGACCGTCTATTATTTTTCATAGACATCACCAAAGAGACTACACTAAAATCAGAGGGGGTAAAATGTGTAAGAAAATAGTTGGTTATGACGCAGTAGCTTTATACCTACACTCTATAGGTCTACCCATGCCTACTGGAGTTTTTGTAAGGAGAATGGAGGCGAACAAATTTGTGCCTGAGACTCAACCTCGACATGTATGCATGTATCAATGGATGGACCAGATATCGGCAGAAAGGGGTGTAGATATCATCCATAAATTAAACGCGGGTCACGAGAAGAGAATAGGACCTTATCTAGTAGATGGATTTTGTCCTCAATCTAATACGGTCTATGAGTTCTACGGTTGTTACTATCACGGTTGTGATAAATGTAAAATAGGCAAAATGGATGAAGTATTGAGGACTAAACGTTTCAACAGGACTAAGACTAGACAAGAATACATCAGAAGAAAACGCTTTAACATAGAAACAATATGGGAGTGTGAATACCGTCAACAATACAAAGCTCCGCATTCGACTATAATGCCACCGTTTAGTATGAAACACAAAGGTTCAGTGTCTGAAGATTGCATAATGGAGGCGGTGGTCGGGGATCAATTGTTTGGAATGGTTGAAGTCGACATTTCAGTGAGTAGCGTGTTAATTCTCTAATGGTTATTCTTAAAACTCAATCAATCAATAGTTTGAAGCTAACTAAGATTTTAATGGTTAATGTTGCAGGTACCACCAGCTTGGGAACATGGTAAAGAACGGCATCTCCCTCCACACGAATACTTTGCAGAAATGTCTCCACTCTTTTGTAACACTGAAATTCCGTTCGAAAAAATAGGATCACACATGCAACGTCACGTGTTGAAGCAGGGTCTATCACAAGTGAGTAATCACACGCTTAACATGTTTTTTTTGAAGAGTAAACACTGCTTGGAAACTAAATAAATTTAGTTGGAAACTAAATTTTTTTTTTTTTAAATTTAATTTATTTCTAGAAACCTAGGAGATTGCTGGTCGGCGCAATGGCTGCTAAAAAAATCATGATTGCTACTCCTTTGCTGAAATGGTATTTGTCTCATGGAATGAAAGTGACTAGGATATACCAAGTGGTTGAATTTACACCTAAATCTTGTTTCCAAGAGTTTCAAAACGAAGTCAGCACTGCTCGCCGACATGGAGATTCAGATGACTCGAAATCCATCATTGCTGATACCATGAAACTGATAGGAAATTCGGCTTATGGTTCTTTGATCATGGACAAAGAGCGTCATCAAGACGTGAAATACGTGAAAGGGGAAAGAGCTGCTTGCATGCAAGTGAATGACAAGTCTTTTAAAAAACTGACAGTGTTGGCGGATGATTTGTTTGAAGTAGAACGCGCGAAAAAAAAGATTTCTTTGAACCTTCCAATATATCTAGGCTACTTCATACTTCAATATGCTAAACTGAGGATGCTTGAATGGTACTACGACTTTATGGATCAATACGTGGCACGTGAAGACTTTGAATACATGGAAATGGATACAGGTACGTATGCGCGCATGATACTAAGTTTTCTATACAATGTAGAATTTAGAGATTGGTTTATTTTTTTTTTGTTGATCTGTTTCAGATTCTGCATACTTTGCAATAAGTGGTGAATCTTTGGAATCTGTCATAAAACCCGAGATGAAGAAGGAATATATCAGGGCGGTTCGTCAGAGATGTGATTCTAATGAATACAAAGCTAGTCTAGTGAATTGGTTGCCTAGACAATGTTGCCAGGTGCATGCTAAACACGATAAGAGGACTCCCGGATTATTCAAGGTGAGAAATACTGCTCTCATTCACAGACTGCTATGAATGTCGTTTCAAATATTCGACTATCTCTAACATTTTCACACAGATAGCAGTATCATTGGTTTAATCACTCATACTTTATATTTTTCAGTTGGAGGCTAGCGGCGATGAAATGGTGTGTCTCTGCAGTAAGACGTATATCTTGAAGGACGAGGATCGACATAAGTTTAGTCACAAGGGTATGAACAAGAACTCTTTCCAAGATGTAATGCCCGCGTTTGAGTCAGTGTTACGTGACGAAAAAGCTCGCAGTGGCGTGAACAAAGGGTTTAAACTTAAAAACGGTGAAATGCACACATATGAAGAAAGCAGGTCAGGCCTCAGCTATTTTTATTGTAAGAGAAAAATAGCTGAGGACGGAGTTAGCACTGAACCTTTAGATGTCATACTGTGTCCTTGGAACGTGCCTGAATATCATGGATTTAGTGATCATAAAGACGAACTGAATAATTACTACCCATGCCAATTAAACATCTATGATTGTTCTTTCAATAACGCTGCTGAGGCATACGAGTATCAATTCCAACGCGTCAGTAATGATCAGTCTAAGCTCAAGCAGTCGTGTGAAGTAGACAGAAAAGAAATCATGAAAGAAATACTGATAGAAAAAATGAGAGTAAATCATGCTGTTAGAAAAAGACTAAAAGTAACTCGTAATCTACCTCTAGTATGTTGCACTAAAAATAGATATTGGGGTATAGGAATGTCGAAGCGCGTAGCTGCACTCACAGTTGACTATAGAGGTAAGAATGTCATGGGGGAAATATGGGAGGAAATAAGGGAGGTTAAGTGGGGGGAAATCAATGAGTCGTCATGTAATCGTTGTAATGATTGTAAATATAAGAGGGTAGACGTGAAATACGACCGAGATCTAGAAGTAGATCTATGTAGTAAATGTCTCCATGAACGTATGATATAAAATGATATGCCAGTGGAATAAAAATCATTATTAAACGAAATGTATTCAGTGTCAGACTACGTTTTTTCTACACCCACTACAATAGTCGTCAGTGGTACTACCGGTTGTGGGAAAACGACATGGATCAAGAGGATGTTAGCTAACCCTGGGTTATTTAAAGATAAAATAGACAGAGTAGTCTATTGTTACGGTACTTGGCAACCAGCTTTCAATGACATGTTAGAAGTACAGTTTAGGGAGGGATTAGACATTCCTACAGACTTTAACACGGATCAGCACACACTCATTGTCTTAGACGATCTAATGAGTGAAATTGTCCAATCTAAGGCGGCTGAAAAGCTATTTACTCAAGGCTCCCATCACAAGAATATCACAATCGTATTCATCGTTCAGAATTTATATCAGCAAGGCAAGGTGGCTAAAACTATCATGTTGAATACTCATTATTTAGTTTTAATGAGAAATGCTAGAGACGTGAATCAAATAAAGTTATTAGGTCGGCAAATTGGTTTAGATAAAGCTTTGGAAGAGGCTTATAAGGACTGTATGAAGACTCCCTTTGGTTATTTGCTGATAGACCTCTCACCTAGCAGCACTGAAGACTTGAGATTAAGAACTAACATTTTTCCTGGCGAAACTGATATAGTATATTTAGCTAAAAATGCGCTATCCAAAGTTTAGTCGTTTTGACGTTAGACTGAAGACGTTTGACTATTGGAAACATATGACAGAACCTACGGAATTGTCTAATTCTGGATTATTTTTCTTGGGAGGAGGGGATCAGGTCCGGTGTTTTCACTGCGGAATCGTATTACACACATGGAAGGCGACGGATAGACCTGACTTTGAACATTTGAGACATTCACCTAGCTGTTCTTTTATCAGAAATAAATGTTCAACTATGTATCGATTCCCTGAGGAAATGATGTATAACATGTTGGAAATGATACATGATCAAGCTAAAAAAATCAGGAACATTCAGATGGAATTAAATCAACGTCGTATATCACAAGCTGAAGACTGCACTGATAAAATCCTACCAGACGTTCCTATGGCTCAGGCTGAGCCATTGAAATCTGGTTTCAATTTTCATCCCTCTCCGACCTCAGCGCCAACTTGGGGTTTTGGAAGCATAAATAAAGTTGAATAAAATATAGTGCTAGACTCTTTAGTTTTTAGTTACATAATGGCATCCAAACGGTTAAGAGCTGTTGCTGATTACATACGATTGTTATTGAATACTAGTGTCAAACAAGCTAAGAGTTTGTTGTCTACTGCTACGACAGATCAAACAAAGGCGCTTTGTGAAGTAGCATTTAATCTTTTGAAATCTAAAGTACCGGTAAAAATAAAGAAGATCGTAAGAAAGTACAGGAAGTTACTGGAAAAGTTAACTAAAAGGGGGCTTTCAATAGCTGCTAAAGTCAAGTTATTGAAAACACACTGTCACCAAGTGTTAGCAGTCCTAGGATCAGTCAAAGATTCACTCATGAAGTTAATATGAAGAAAATGGTGTTGATACCGTACGACCAATATTTCCATTCAAATAATAGTTATTCAGAATCGAAAACTCTCACCTCAGACACTCCTACCTTAAAATTAGATAAAGTACTCATTTTACAACCTTTTGGAAAGAATCAAAAAAGACAGGCTGAGAGTCTTTTGTCTTATGTAGAAAAGAACATCTCGTGGAACGAACAGGGGGAGATCGTCATAAACCACAAACCAATACCTGGCTCACACATTACAGATTTGTTGAAACATGCATTATTCAATTACAAGAACTTTGAACCTTGTGGCCTGTCTGAATTCTACGGGAGCTTGAAAAATATCCCATCAAGTCTCGTTAAAAACCCTAACGGGAAACAGCTTGTTGGTAAGGGGACTAGCGCACTATCACAACAGTCTACCGGTAAGGCAATCGATGCAGTACCACCACCACCTGGAGTACCGGTAGGACGACTCGTATTAGATTTAAGCAAAGATAAAAGACTTTCTACACTACATTCAAGCAAGGTTAAAAGTAAGAAGACTCCACTAGATGATTTCAATTGGTTGAAACAATGGCGCGGGCTTTGAACAATCATTTATCAGCGATATATTTCGATCCATCTAATCCTGCCTCGTTTGGAAGTGTGAATGATCTGTACAAAGCAGTGCAAGATAGGGGGTACACGAGACAGAGTGTAAAAGACTGGCTGCTTAAACAAGAAGTTTACACTTTACACAAAAACCCTGACAGAGATTTTAAGAGACCCAGAGTCATAGTGTCGGCAAAATATCAACAATTCGACGCCGACACTATGAACATGAAAGCTTATGCATCTGACAACGATGGTATCAAGCATGTGCTTGTAGTTATAGATATTTACACTAGATATGCTTGGACTGCGCCTTTGAAAAATTTAAACGGTAGAGAAACTGTAGAAGCTTTGAGAGGGATATTCACAGATCAGAAACCAGTTAAACTAAGGACAGATAATGGATCTGAGTTTTTAAATAAACCTGTCAGAGATTATCTAAGAGAAATCGACGTGCATCACTTCTCAACTACTCATGAATTAAAAGCAAACTACGCTGAAAGACTAATAAAAACTTTGAAAACAAGAATAACGCGTTTCATGAACAAATATAAAGATCAGCGATGGGTGGATATTTTGGAAGACGTGACGTCGGCTTATAACAATTCTAGACATAGAAGCATTCAAATGACTCCTACTGAAGCTAGAGAAGCTAACAGTGTTACTTTATGGAAAAATCAATATGATCCTAAATTCCCTAATATAAGAATAAGTAATAAACCTCCTAGAGAAAAATCTGTTTTTAAATTAGAAATAGGTGATCGTGTCAGACTAGCTAGATACAGGGCTCCTTTCGAACGGGCATACGACGAGAAATGGACGTATGAAATATTTACAGTGACTGAAAGACATACTCAACAAGATATTCCCATGTATAGAATCAAGTCTTGGGACAACGAACCTGTTTTAGGGACTTTCTACCAAGACGAGTTAGAAAAGGTATTTATAGGGAGTGATGTGTCTTACAGCATTGAAGAAGTCTTAGACCCTGAACAACGAGGCAAAGAAAAAGGACACATTGTGAAATGGTATGGCTGGCCTGACAAATACAACTCATGGGTGTCGGACAAAGACATGGCTAAAAAGTATAAAAAGAAAAGAAAATTCAAGAAATGATTATTTAGTCGTCAATGATGTATGTCACTATTAGTCCTCGGGATTCTGTACTCACACACGTGAAAAACACAGTGTATGAGTTCACCAGTGAACTCCCCAAAGAAATAGAATTAGATGGCACGTGGGTATGTGGAATGGTAGAGTGTGATCTAGATCCGACTCCTAAGACCTTATACGTGTATTCTGACATCATACAAAACAGTATCGTGTCAGGTCATATGAAACCAATTTTGAAAATCTTGACTGAAAAAAATCAATTCAATCAAGTATTATACTTCCCAATCACTAGGAATAGACTACATAGGATAAGAATTTTCATACGCACTAAAGACGGTGCGACGCCTAACTCTAACATTTCGGATTGTTACATGGTGCTACATTTTAAGAGAATAAAGCAATGATACGCTCGTTGATCGCATCAGTAGTCACTGAGTATCTAAAGAGTGAAGATGAGTTTCATCCCATATGTACCGGACATGGACGTCTGGAAGCAACTCCCAGACGAGAAAATGACTAAAAAATTTTATTTTTTACAAAAGGGTAAAGGCCCAGGCATGCAATTAGTCACACCAGAACAAGGGGTGATAGAGCGAGCTAAATCGACTTTGAAAAGACAGCTAAATACTCTATCACCTACTAAAACTACTCATTCTTGCGTCAGAAAGAGAAGGAGGAAGACCCCTACTAAGAGAAAAAAAGCTCCCACGAAAAAAAGAACAAAGAAAACCGGTAAAGGTCGCAAGAGGAGATGAGTTACATTTTAGATAAAGCTGTAGAGGGCTATGACCAGCGTTTGTCTCTGTTTAACGTTCCTCCAGTAGAAACAGCGATTCAAGATGTTTACGTCAAAGATTACAGACCTATTGGACAGGTTTCTACAGGATCTACCTTGGAATTTAATATACCTAACAATTCGTCTGATTACATCATACTGAACGAAATTTCTTTGTCTTTGTCTTTGCTAATCTATTCAGATGCAAAAGCAGCAACTAAAAATGATGTGTCTTTCATCAACATGCCTGCAGCGTCTATTTTTAGACAAGTAGACCTTTCTATTCAACAACAAGTCATAACATCGACGGTGGGGAGTAATTATCCGTATAAAGCATTGTTTGATATTCTGTTAGGGACTGGGAAAAACGATCAAGACACGTGGTTGTCTTTAGCAGGTTTCTATAAAGACACTGCTGGGGGTATGGACGGTCACGTGGCTAAAAAGGGTTCTGTTAATGCTGGGTTGTCTTCTAGACATCATAGGACTAAAGACGGAAACGTAGCTGTTTTTAAAACTAAATTGTACGTTGACGTTTGTCAGCAGAAAAGATTGTTGTTGAATGGTCTACCAATAAATATTAAGTTATACCCGGCTCCTGATCTATTCAGTTTAATGTACACAAATCCTAGTGGTAGCGCTGCTGTTGGCTCTAAGAGTTATCACGTTCACATAGAGGACGCTACGATACTAGTACCATATGCCAGAATTCATCCTGGCATGCTAACAGCTCAGAGTGAAAGATTGAAAAGAGAAATGGCGTTGTACCCCTTCACTAGAAGTGAAGTGAAGGGGTACAACGTCTCTACTGGAAGTCATAGCTGGATGATGGATAATCTTTTTCAAGACTCAATTCCTAAGAGATTGATCGTGGCTTTAGTTAAGTCTTCGGCTTATTCAGGGGCTAGTGAATTAAATCCTTTCAATTTTGATAACAAGTCAGTTAACTACCTAGACTTCACAGTAGACGGTCAATCGTGCAACAGTCAAGTACTGCAACCCGACTATACTTTAGACAATTACGCAGAGTCGTATGTGAAATTGTTTGATTCTCTACCTCCAAACCAAAAAGAACCGCCAGACATCTCATATTACGACTTTAAAAACGGATATGCTATATACGTGTTTGACGTTGAAAACAGTAAAGATGTCTTTTATTCTAACCCACTGAGAAGGGGGCAGACAAGACTGACTGTGAAGTTTTCTATGGCTTTAACAACACCCGTTACAGTGCTAGTATACGGGACTTTCGAAGCTCTAATGAAAGTGGATCAAGTGAGGAACGTCATAGTAGAATCATGAACGAGTTAGAAATCGCTCGTTATCTTTGTAGTGATAAATACACTTCTAAGCTATTCAAAGGGATATATGCACGAGATCAGTTAGAGGGTCTGGAGCGGGGTTTATACGTTGTCAACACTGACGTATCTACAGGACCTGGCAAACATTGGATCTGTCTTTTTTTGAATGATACAAACGAATATTTCGACTCTTTAGGACTCCCTCCAGTAGAAGTAAAGTCATTCTTAGACAAACAATCGAAACCTTACTTGTATTCTAACCAGCGTTTGCAAGGTCATGACAGCGACGTGTGTGGGGATTATTGCATACTTTATGCATATTTCAAATGCCGTGGTTGGACTTTGAAAGAGTTCATTGATTTGTTTACTTCAAACTTGAGCCAAAACGATGTAATGGTAGAAATGTGATGGAAAACAATAAAGATTCTCATTTCAATCAAAAAAGAACGTGTTTATTCAGTTATTCATTCTATCTATACTTTGATCACTTACCGGTAAGGCTGTAACAACCATAGTCCAATCTGACGATATGGTTGTTACAGCCTTACCGGTAAGTGATCAAAGTATCTAATCTAGTATACTTTGATCACTTACCGGTATGGTTGTAGATTAGATACTTTGATCACTTACCGGTAAGGTTGTAAAAACCATATCTGACTATGGGTTTTTACAACCTTACCGGTAAGTGATCAAAGTATCTAATCTACAACCATACCGGTAAGTGATCAAAGTATCTAATCTAGTTTCATAAACTAGATTCACTTGTGTTAAAACATGAGATATGAGCCTTCACCCTCCAGGCGGGTAAAGTGGAGACTCACTGTTTTTAAACTCATAACGTTGAGTTTTCTAGAACTAACTAACTAACTAACTAACACGTACATGAAACCTCAATATGCTGTGTTAGCTTGCTAACACAGCATATTGAGGTTTCATGTACGTGTTTTTAATGTAGGACGGTTTCAATCATTTAAATGATCTGAGCTTAACTTTAACACGAGCTTTAGCATGAGCTTTAACAAATTATGTGAAATAGCACAATGATAAATGCACCTTTTACATTCTAATACACACTCAACTTAAACACGAAATACCAGCGTGTTAAAACCCTGCTTATACTTTCTTCAACAAATTACATGAAATAGCACAAGGATAAATGTAACTTTTACATTCTAATACACATGCAACTTTAACATGGAATACCGGGGTTTTAATGATTTGCTAAACTTTAACTTGAGCGCGTTAGAACTCGCTTATACTTTCAATAAATTATCTCAAATGCACGATAAATATGACTTAAACACTTCTGATTCAGATTAACCTTCTAAACTGAAATACATACAACTTTAACATGAAATACCGGTAGTGTCACTCAAGCTGAGTGACACTACCGGTATTTCTAGCACCTCTGATTCTTACACAATCATGTATATGAAATAGTCGTCTATGAAAATACAGTGATTATAAAACAGCTCGATTATATGACATAGATGTATTAGAATAATAACAAAACATGATGACTGGGCGAGGGCGAAGGCGAGGCGAGGTGACTAGGCAGATGAGATGACTAGGTGTGAGGTGGAGTGAGGTGAGACGAGTCGACAGATGACTAGGCGGATGATGATGATGATGATGATGATGATGATGATGAACAGTCTCACTGTGATTAAATTACAGCTTTGATGAAAAACATGCGAGTTGTACACACTCATCAAGAATCACTAGAAATAGACTCAGGGTGTTACACCCTCACGACATGAAGTAGCCATCACACTCATCAGTGGGTTTACACATCAATACAGACTCAGGGTCTCACACTCGTCAGTGTGTTTACATCCTCGCGACATGAAGTCGCCATCACACTCATCAGTGGGTCTACACATCAATACAGACTCAGGGTGCCACAGTCATCATCACACTCATCAGTGGGTTTACACATCAATACAGACTCAGGGTCTCACACTCGTCAGTGGGTTTACATCCTCGCGACATGAAGTCGCCATCACACTCATCAGTGGGTCTACACATCAATACAGACTCAGGTTGTCACAGTCATCATCACACTCATCAGTGGGTTTACATCCTCGCGACATGAAGTCAGCATCATACTCATCAGTGAGTTTACACATTAACACACAGTCAGGGTGTCACACCCTGTCGACATAAAGTCGGCATCACACTCATCAGTGGGTTTACACAGGAACACAGGCTCAGGTGACACACTCTCACCACATAAAGCCGGCATCACACTCATCAGTGGGTTTACACAAGAACACACAGTCAGGGTGTCACACCCTGTCGACATAAAGTCGGCATCACACTCATCAGTGGGTTTACACAGGGTCTCTGCATACAGAGAGCCGCGGCTCTGAACACTTTCAGTAGATCCGAAGTTCTGTTTGAAGTATTACTTCAAACAGAACTTCGGATCTACTGGCTCAGCGCGCTGCCGGCACTGAGCTCTAGTGTTCAGAGCCGGGCTCTGCTCTGTTTTTCACGACGGCGGTCGTTGTCGTCGTCGTCGTGGTGTAGTCTTGATTTTGCGCATCATCAAGTTCCTGGGGGCGAAAAATAAGAGATAATCGTAGGCTGAACAAGGCCAACAGGAGGGTTTGTCTTCCCCCCTGATGCTGCGTCTAGGTAGTGGTCTATAAAATTCAACAACAAAAAAAAAAGAAAAGAAACTGTTATAAAACAGTTTCTAGATTCTAGTTCTTACTCTATACGTCTAGGTAGTGGTCTTTAAAATTCAACAATTAAAAAAAAAGAAAAGAAACTGTTATAAAACAGTTTCTAGATTCTAGTTCTTACTCTATACGCTACATGTGATTAGAAGAGAGTGAGTAGTGCATTAATCATATATTCATCAGATTTCTAATGATTATTTTCATAGATTTCTAGATCAACTACAACAACAGAAATATCTGACATATTTTGATAACGAGTTTTGATTATATAGTCATACATTTATCATATTTTCATATCAACTCTTAATTCTATGAAGGAGTTAATTTACCAACGTGGTCGGAGAGGGGCAGAGGGTCGAGGTAGAGGCACTAAGTGACGTGGAAGCACTAGGACTAGGCTCTTCATCATCGCTACTGTTAACTTCAAGTAGCGTATCTGTGATGTCTCTATACTTGGTCACTCCCTGAGAGATGCGACTAGTGGGAGGCTTCCCAGTAGCTGGAGTGGTGGTGGTCGTACGTGTAGTAGAGCAGCATCTAGTGTCAGTGACGACTTCGACTTGGTGGCGGGTTCTACTGCGACTTCTGGTGTTAGGAGGAGGTCCTGGTGACAACCGAATAGGGGCGATTACAATAGGTCTGACGTCGTCGGATAACACAGTGTCTACAGTCGCTTGGCTGAGAGACGTAGACCTCCGCCTGTTCAGACGGTTTGGTGAAGGATGAAGTCTCCTAGGGAAGACTCTCCCAGCTGCCGGGCGAGGAGTGGAGAGCGGCATGGGCATAGGCATGTACCCCGCCCGGTGCCAGCACCACATCATAGCAGCTAATGCTATCACTATCGCCAGTGCACTGACCAGAACTATCGTGACAATAGTAGTCACGGGTAGTGCGAGTTCTCTGAGGACGGTCTGAGTCGATGTGGCATTCAATACCGCCGTGATAGTTTCTCCCTGTATCTTCGGAAGTTTCCTAGATTTTGAATAAGATGGTAAAGTCACGTTAAGTAGAGAAGTAGTTAGTGAAGCACAATCATGGCGAACCTCTATAGACTGTATCAATTTTTTGAAATCTGGAGAGTAACAGTGGACGTCAGTATCTCTGACGTCCATTCGCAAGGCGTCAGGGAACACTGCCAGTATAGGAGCCACTTTAAACGGGCCATAACAAGACCTAAAATCAAGGGTCGTTACACCCCAGAAAGTCACTTCTCTCCGCCGGTCTTGTAAGACCAGCGGTCCTACAAAGACTTGTCGGCATCTTATAGTCTCTCTGTTCAATACACAATGATGGCGGACCCCCGCTCGAGTAGAGTTCACAGTCAAGAAAAAAACCACAGAAAGCACGCAAAAGAACATGTTCTTTACCTTATCATTCCTTCTAAAAATAAGTCCAGTACTTGTAGAAGAGTCTCATTCTGGTACATCATCTTGATGCTTGACTGTGCGATGTCTTTCGGTGCTAAGAAGGGCGTAAAGTACTTGCTAGTTCAGCGTGTTTCGCGGCTCTGGCGCGGTGACGCGTAAAAAACGCCGGTGCCAGCTAGCGCCGCTTTCTGTCCCTGCTTTGGTATTTAATGAAAAGGAAAACGCCGATATCTCCCATCAGAATGGCGACTGAAATGTGGGGAGTGTGTCAATATTAATATTGACACACTCCCCACATTTCAGTCGCCATTCTGATGGGAGATATCGGCGTTTTCCTTTTCATTAAATACCAAAGCAGGGACAGAAAGCGGCGCTAGCTGCACTCTCCGTCTGATCTTTTGCGCTCGCTCTATACTCGGTATTAAGTTAACATCTGGTCGGAGAGTGCAGCTAGCGCCCGGCTCGTTCGACTACCCGACTCAGTGCATCATGCACCGTTGTAACATTGGCTATAGCAGTATGTTACAACGGTGCATGATGCACTGAGTCGGGTAGTCGAACGAGCCAGGCGCTAGCTGCTGTGACAGAGACAAATTGCTCTGTTGTATTCGGTCTGAGGAACACGGGCCCGCGTCGAGAATTTTTACCGCCTCTTCAAGCTGATGTTTAGATCGAGAGATACAGTAACTAGGGCTTAAGTGCATGTGTTGTAAGATTGAAAAACGGGGGTACGGATGTAGGTGTGACCTAGGGAGGGTGTCGACCACAGTATAGGATGCAACTCGTCATGGAGACAGTCAAGCTCATTTTGTGGTTCAATCTGATTTGTTCAATCAGATCACAGACCGCCATCTGTAACGTGTGTCATTGCATGGAAGATACCATCACCTGTAGACACACCAACCCGAATTTCTTTCAAATCTGGGAGAACAGCCGCTACCACCACCTAGACTGGAGGTTATGTGAACTGAACAGGTACGACCCCGAAGTTGTGTCTAAGTTCAGTGCACTGCAGACTTTAGACATTAGAATTCAATGGGAAGAATTTGATTGTTCGTCTTTACCTAGGAACACGACGTTCATGATCCTGTCTGATTGTCCCTCTGAAGATGATATCACTACTACTAGGCCTATTAAGTCTACTGCTACTACTAGACCTACTATGTCTACTACTACAGCTACTACTAGATCTACAAAGTCCACTAGATCTAGTACTACTGTTACTACTACTACCGGTAGGCCTAGTACTACTACTGCTACGTCTACTACTAGTAATACTATTACTACTGTTACCGCTAGGCCTAGTACTGTCGAGACTACCAGTAGCTCTAATACCACTGCTACTACCCCTGTTCTGCCTGCTGATGTGACTGTCGAGAGCAAGTCTACAACCAGCCAGACCATAGCAAGCATTAGCCCGGATACATCTGTCTCCACCTACACGGAACCCACTCTCTATCAGACATCCGCCATCACATGGTCTGAGTCAGAGCGTGTCACAGAGGACTTTACCAGGCACACCCCAACCGCCTCCAGCCTGGGTCAGGATACCGGACCCAGGTTGACTTGGTTATGGGTCTGCCTAGGCGTCGGTGGTTCAGCTTGTCTCTTTATCAGTGTGGTGATTTATCTAGTGAAGAAAAGACCCTGGAGGCGTCAGGGAGAAATAGACTACTACGCTTACTTCAATGCAGTATATGACAATATCATAGAAACTGAAGTATGAACAAACTCTGCTTTTTCTCTATATCTCATTTTATTGCATATGAAAGGAGTGCATATATTCCATACATTTCCAATAATCTACATATATTCCATACATTTCCAATAATCTAAACATGAAACGACATTCCAGCGATTGTCATACGAGTAATTGAGACAAATTCCTTGACTCATACAATCAATGCAAATCTTTAGCACGTCGATCAAACTGATATGTAAGCAATGATATAAAACCAATACGATATACAGTCGATTAAATCCGCCACCAAATGTATTCCATAGTCTATGACGTCTATTCTACATAACACGTATTAATCATAAGTAAAACGACCCCTCATTGATACAAAACCGATTAGTATGCAATACCACTAAGTCTATGACTTCTATTCTACTCACACCTGTGATATTCATATACAAAATCGACGCCACATTCCGGCTAATTGATACAAATCGATATGATATGCGTCTATGACGACTATTCTAGCCTTGTGATTAGCATAGGTAATCCACACTCGAGTCGATACTCATGTCTACCGCGCATAGGCAATCCTCCCAACCAAAAAATGGTTCCATGAAAGCCGCGCCTTCAGCTAACCATTCACCATACTGGAGGCACTGCGCATGCTCCTCACTGAAACTATTAGGAATGTAAACTCGAGATTGGTAGAATGACATCTCACTGAGACAAAAATTCATAGAGGAGCTAGAGTCCATGTAACACTTCATGTATCGAAATTGGTCTGTCTCAGCAATTTTCAAACCATTTTCAGTTTTTTTGTTATGAAAAATGACTTGTATGGCCGAGTAGAAGGGAGTCACGTATTTGCTGAAAGAGGAGTCATATGTCACTGCAATATAATCCGTCTGCTCCATCACTGCCAGCAAAGATTCCATGCAATGCATGAATTCCTTTGCTGGCAGTGATGTGAAGCACCTATCAGCCTCGCGCACGCGAAATTGAGAGGTGAATTCCAAGTAATCTTCCCTAGGAATAAACATCACTAGAGAGTAAGTTTTGGAATAACACATTTCGATTTACATTAAGTCTAAAACAGAATACTCGTATACGTAATCTGGCTTTGCTTTAGTCAGGATGGTAGAGGGGTTTGCCATAGACAGCACCCTGACAGCTGTGCCAAACTTTACAAACTCCCCAATGCAAAAATACTTTGACAACGCTTTACAACTCTCGTATAGACGCTCGGCAGACACTCTCAAATGAGAGGGCGTGGCATGTAGCTCTAGCTGCGCGGCTTCAGTAGATTCAGCTTTGTCAACTACCACTGCATAGTAGCTGCCAGAGGAATACTTTACCACCCTCTCCTTAAATTCTAGCCTGAGCAGATACTCATATACTTTCCCTGCAAATGCTGTTTCCTCCTGTGTTATAGATCTCTCGATAATGTTCACTTGCAAACCTTGCTCCTTTTTAATATAGTCTCTTTTAACGTCAGCTTCGTTGCTACAGTTGAGTTTGTTAAAGAACTCGCCTTCAGACTCACAAATCACTCCCCCATCCTCGTCAACCACAACCCACTTGTATAGCGTGTGATCCGCCTTGTTAGATTGACCGACTCCAGCAGCCACAGGTTCCGCCCTAGGCGTGACCTCTGCCGTCGCAGCAGCAGCTAGGCTCGTCAGAAATCCGTCTTGCAAGCCGCTGAGATAATTGAATTCGTCCTCAGTGATGTTAACGCAGCCGAATCTAAAAATAGAATCGTCGTTTTAAATATAGCGTCTATTTTTAGAATGCTGAGTTTATTTATACACTCAGCCTATAAATAGCAGAATCACAATCTATTTTAGAATGCCGCATTTACACTCTGAGTCTATAAATAGGCTCAGTCCATAAATAGAATACCAAGTCTATTAATAAACTACATTCTAAAATGAGATGAACATAGACGTATGATACAATCCTAAAACTGTGAATTAAAATCTAAATAGAGACTTACGCGTTTCTCTGTCCGTGTACGAAGTTCACGAAAGATATGTAGTGGACTCCTTTGAAAAAAGATCGTCCTACAGTCCAATCCAAGTCAGGGCTGCTTAATTGAGTAGTATGATCACCCTCCGCCTGCAGTTGAATTATCCTGTTCTGACACTGAACTGCCCAAGCTAGCACGTTCACCGGTACTGCCACCACCCTCTTGCCTTTAAAAGTGGTCCTATCGAACATGACATATCGGCCTGCTATAGTCAGAGTAGTTTTAGCGCTGAGCACAATGCTCTGCACCTGTTCAGTGACAGCAGCAGGAGGAAGTTGATTGGCCATGGCGATGAGTTGTGATAATTTCTGTGGTGAGAGTCCACCTTTTACGTACAGCTCCAACCTTGGAAAGCCCATGATCGTTCGACCATGTGTTCATGCACCAACACGTCTGAGTCGTTTGTCATTTCTTTTAATAACGATCTGAATTGGTTTTTAGTCTTGACGTGTTCTATGTAAAACAACCCAGGCTTGTATTCTCTACCAATGCGAACGAAATTAATGTATTCCTCCGTCATATCTATGAGAACTCGATTCCTAAAGCCATTGCTCCAAACCTCGTTATCACATGATACAATGACATTTAGAGCTTGGTGAGAATCAAACAACCCCGACCTCACAGTCATTAAAAAGTCAGTTTCTCCCACCAACCGCTCATTCAGTTCTCTCAAAGCTATGATTAATGTTTTCAATTGCTTTGGTATTTGAGAGTCTGTCTGCCCCCTTTTGTGAAACAAGTCCTCCACCTGTTTCCTGTACCGAGTTTCAAAGGGAGCTATAATGTTAAACAATCGCCTGTAAGGGACTGCTCTGTTCCATCGTGTGAAAAAAGGTAAATCCTCATAGAATTCTCCCACCTCCACTTCTATGTTTTCTTCCAATACAGCTAATATGTCTAAGTTACTTAGTCTCATTGTGACCAACCGTAAAATGGCCAGAAACGAGTTTCTCCCTGCATTAGTGTTATGGACTCGTATGCTAAATAAAACAACAAATGTCTGAACGATGACCTGCTGTTAATGTCAATGCACTTGAATAATTCCGAACAATAAGAATTGCCTGCCTTCATTAAATTTAAATGTTCGAGAGAGTCGTGCACTGTCTGAAACATGACACATTGGCCAGTCTTAGTTCTCACTACCTCCCCCACGTTAACAACTACATGAATGAATCCATACCACTTGGAATTCCTGAGAGCAGTATCACAACGCTTACTGATGAAAAAGTCGGCGTCTCCCTTTATCAGTGTGATGAATTGCTTTGTAGTCGAGCATAAGTCTTTCAATTCTCTTGGTAATGGGATATCTAGATCCTCGACGATATTATCTTGGAATGTGTGAAGGTATTTGTATTCCACTGGAATCACGATGTTTTGTGTATCTTTGTATGGAAATGTTATGTCTTCTTCATTTCTACAAAAATATACGTCGTCAGATAAAATTACTTCCAATTCTTCACACATGACTGCTCTGTAAAGACATCCCCGTCGAGTCTAAGCCGTCGACCAGAATTGGAAAGGAGTATGGTCGTTGTGTCCCCCACCCATGATATATGTAGCGTGACTAGCCATGTGTGAGAGAAGCTGTTTGAAATCGTCAGTGAATTCAATAGTAGAACATTTGAAATCATGTAAACCCCCCACTCTAGCCGCATTAACGAACCTTTCATAAAACTGTGAAACTGGATACGTCTTCACGTCACTGATATGGTTGTTGTCTCCATGAATATGCGCCACTATAGAAATAACGTCTACACCAGTAGTAGTAGTAGGCCATTCCACACAGAAATGTTCCATTGCATGTATTTTCATGTATGATATGAATCTCTCTAAATCTCGAAGGAATTGAGTGAGTGTGCCTGTCATTGAGACAGGTTCCTTAGTCAGCCATGCTTTCTTAAATTTCGTCATATGATCTCTCTTCAATGCAATAGACAACACTTTGGTATAGACGTATGGAAACAATACACTCCCTTTGCCTTTCCTCTCCCCCAACATGCTCCCATCTGTCAATATCCTATTTAATTCAATGTCAGACATATCGAGCGTTTATCAACGACTCCAACCATAAAATGGCCAGAGGTATTGCATCCCTATGTGAAATATAGACGCCTCCCCACACATAGCTTTTAACGCTCCTCTGAATTCACTCTTTAGATTTATTGCCTTAGAATAGTGTAAAACGTCAGCTGACTGGAGAGCATCCATCACGTCCTTGAATTGAATAGATTCAGTGACCGCGACCAAACCCTCTTGGTCGTATACTAACCCGCCACCATGAAAAACTAAAGACATAGTCGTCATAGGTTGCTTATCATGCCATTCCACTATGAAATAATCCACAGTAGGCTCTATCATTCTTATGAATGACTCCCACCTCTGTTTCAATTGTTCTAATGCATCTGATATGTTCACTTTTTTACTTTGTAGCCATCCTTCTTGAAACAATTCCATTGAGTGTTTGTCCATACTAATAGACAACAGTCGTGTGTCGTCGTATGAGAGAAAATCATGTAACGGGGGAATATAATCTTCTACCTCGTCTTCTAAAATCAATTCCAATTCAGAGTCTACTTCCCCTTCTTGTAACATGATGAATCAACGACTCCACCCGTGAAAAGCCCATAACCATTCCATGTCAGTCATGATAGCCTCTGCATGCTCACACATAGCCTTCAGAGTGTCTCTGAATTCAGACTTGTATTTAATGCTGTTACATGTGAACGAGTCTAAATCAGCGTGGTCACCAGCCCACATTAATTCCTCGTATATCTTTGTGTTGACAGCTGGTATCATACACCCACCCTCTTCTACGTCAGCTCCACCATGAAAGATGAGTGATATAGCAGTCACCTTCTCTGAGTGTTGTCTATGCCATTCTACAGCAAAATAATCCCCTTTAGATTGCAACATATCAGTCATGTTCCGCAAACTCCTAGCAAAACGTTTGAATTCCATAGACAAGCCATCAACTTCTTCTCCCTCCCACACGTTCCTTATTTTACTCGTTGATTCGTTGTCAGCTTTAAATGTGATGACTTTGGTGTGATCGTAAGATAAAGAGGGGTCATCCGGTACATATTCCCCCATACCGTCTTCTACCTCGTCTTGTAAAATAGTTAGTATTTCCCCGTCCATTTTTCTGAGTTGAATCACGTTGAATGGCCTTCCACCATGGGCACGCTCCACCCATAAAAAGGCCATTCACGCTCTGAATCAGCCAGGAATAATGTAGACGAAGTCAACATGTCTTGCATCATTAATCTGAAACTAATGCTGGAAGATATTGTTTGACACTCTATTCGGATGACGTGATCACTTTCAATCAATTTCATCAACCTTTTAAATTCTTTTGTTTCTTCTACTATTGTAGGGGAGACTGCACCATTTCCGTCTACTACAATAGATATAGTGCTGCATTCGTCCCATTCTACTGCAAAATGATTGACGTAATTGATTTTCAAAAGAAAAGGTTGTAATATTCCTTTTACGTCAGATAAATCTATTGACTGCTGGTCGTGAATACCGTCTATCCATTGGAGCATGAGTTCTTCCATTGCCTCTTTTTCCATTTGAATGCTGATGACCTTTGTGTTATAATATCGAAAACCTCCATCTCTGTTTGCTATGATTGATAAAGTACTCGAATGTAGATTAATCCTATCTCTCCATATACGAAGCAACTCACCGTCTCTTGATTCCATCATTGCAACTATTATTTCTGATCATCCTTAAACCATTTATAAATTCCCCTACCCTTTCCTAACCCACCACCCTGACATTTGAATTACTTTTCCCACCCCTAGTTTCAATAACTATGTGATAGTGACCTGCCCGACCTCTTCACACAAAGCATGATTGTAATAAAGTCTGGGAAAGGTCAAAGACGTGACCTTTGCCAGACAAAAGAGAGGAGCAGTTTGGCTCCAACGTTAAAGTATCCGTGTTCACTGGACCGGTACACTATCCTCCGTACAGGTATTCTGTGGAAGCATTACTACTAGCGAGGCCTCACTCAGCATGCTATGGGGATAGACCCCTAAATTCTACACTACGACATGGCCTATTCTTAAAATGCGACATGGGGCTTAGTGACATGTGACAGAAAGCTTAAAAGCTTACTGACATGGACCTTTCTTAAAATCGACATGGGATATGAGCATAATTAAGCAACATTGACATGTGACATGTGACATTGCCATTTCTTAAAATCGACGTGCGACATGGGAACTCCCCCATCTATACCCCCATGCTGGGTAGTGACAGGACAAGGGAACCCTCCGCTCCACCCCACCGAAATCTGCGCCTGCATAATACAAGAAACATTGAATAATAATCAGCAGAATGCTTTCCCTTGCTATCTGCTGAGGCAAAAAAAAGGGTTGTTTCAGGTCACCCGACCAACCCTATCAGGGTCGACCCTATGTTTTTTTATGCAATTTTGAAGAAATTTCCGTATTTTTACCCTTTTTTGGTAAATTTTATGGTCTTCAGAGAGGCTGGCTGGTACTTTCCTGTAAAGAAAAAAGTTTAAAAAAAAGAAAGAAATCTGACCTACCGACCCTGCATTTTCTGCCAATGTTACCTGAAACAAAACTTTTTTTTGGCCTTACTTTGGAGGGTACACAACTGGGTGGACTTGAGGGAAGCTTATGGATGGCTAGTGCGCGGACTGTTTGTTCTGTCTTTGGACTTTGTGCGGTATTCACTTGTAAAACAAACAATTCATGAATTCACTCTTTACATACATTGATGAATTCCTGCCTGCATCTCAATTTCATACAAGATATCAGTTACATGAGGAAATGCTGAATTCAGCATGCTATTGATATCAGCATGCTTTTGATATGCAGCTTTAAAATGTATGTGTTGTTGTTCCGAATCAGGCCAAAAAAAGATAGGGTAGGTCAGATTTCTTTCTTTTTTACTTTGGCCTGAAAAGTAGCCAAAACTTGACCCGCAAACTTCAGTGCCCACTCTCCGGAAACAGCATCAAATTGACTCTAAAATAGCCCAAAAATTACTTGAAATACAATTTCTTTTTCAAAATTGTATTACAATTTCTAGAGTCCGCCCTCTTTTGCTAGGTAGGGTAAAGAATTGACTTGCAAATTTCAGCGCCGACCCGCAAACAACAGTGTTGACTTGTAGACTATCAAATCAACTTTGAAATAGCCCAAAAATTACTTGAATTTTTTTTCTTTCAAAATTGTATGAAATTTCTAGGGTCGGCCCTGTTTTGCTAGGTAGGGTCGGGTAACCTGAAACTCAACTTTATTTTGCCTAATGGACTTTGCTGTTAAACATCTATATCACACAACAGATAATACGGACGAGACCAACTGAAATAAAGCCAACGTTAGCATTTCCACTCTGTGTCAACATGTTAACAGGTTCTCAGTGTCAGAGACATCAATGACAGCCCGGCCCTGTGCTACCTGTGTCTGCTACAAGTCTATACACAGAGCACTAACCTGACTTCTCTCATTCCCAAACCTTCCAAACAAAGACTCTGGTAACAGCCATATGACCTTGAAATTCGGATTTTGCTGAGGTTGGGCAGTCCCTGCTGGTAGGTTGTATCCAGTGGACAGGAACCAGAATGTATGATGGTAGTTTCACCATCATACTTTCTGGTTCCATTTCTGGTTCCTGTTTGCTGGTTCCAAACTAACCACAGTTACTGCCCAAACCCAGCAAAATCCCAAGTTCAAGGTCATATGGCTGTTACCAGAGCCTTCCTCTTGGAAGGATTTGGGAACGAGAGTACAACCACACAAACTCTGCACAGAGCAGTGGCAATTAGTGACATACTGATTTACCAACTACACAAACTGTTTCTCTTACAGTAACAACTTGTTTGTCATCTTAAAACAGTTTTGAGTTTCTACTTTATAACCAAATCAATGGATCAGCTCTCAACATTAGGTAATGACGCCTGCTGTAACCTCAGTAGAAACAACTCACTGGTTGTACCTGTGGTGGAAGGATCCATGTTCTTATATGGCATCATCCCAACAACTATCACATGTGGAATAGGAGCAATACTGAACAGTCTGGTTATCATCGTTATTGTATTTGGCTCGCTGATGAAAAAGTCTGTTCTCATGATACTACTGTTTGTCCTGGCAGTTTCTGATAATATGGTACTAATGTCTTTAGTTCTCACCAAAGATGGGATATATGACCTTCTGCCTCTCTCCTCTTCCATATGGCTCTGTCGGTCCATAGTATATTTAAGGTTTTTGGCATGCATCGTTTCTTCATGGTTGATCGTTTTCATATCAGTTGAACGTTTTATTGCCATATTTCTCCCGCTAAAGGTTCACTTGTATTGCACCATGAGAAAGTCTGTTTTTGCTGTATTAATGTTGGTTAGTGTGATGTGTATTGTCAACTTGCCGCTGCTATTTACCTGTGAGGTTAGTACAGTCAGTGGGATGAATATGTGCAATTCATTTGGCTCTGGTTCTCTGCTGGAGATTCTACATGAGGTTCTCCTTGCTTCTTTGTACAGCATAATACCTTCTTGTATCATCTCGGTTTTGAATGTATTAATAATCAAAAAGATGAGAAGGCAGCACATGATCAGGAATAATCATCAGACATATAAAGATGTTGTAGCAAAAAACTTGACTGTCACAATGCTGGCTGTGTGCTTTATCTTTGTCCTCACTACTCTACCTATTACAATCCTTCTCTGCATGCGTTTACTATCCGACTTTAACGAAACGCATTTAATCACAAATCATAGTCTGATTCTCAAAGTTGCAATCTATTGGAATAGAATAAACCACAGTTCCAATTTCCTGCTGTACTGTCTCACAGGGTCTGTGTTCAGGCAGACATTGTGTCATCTTTTTCAATATTGCAGAAAACAGAGTTCACAAAGACACATTGTGGAGCCTTGTTCAACTGTGGAGGCACAAGTCTAGTATACTTGATCTAAATTGCCTCACACATCATGATCATACAAATGAGTTAAATTTAATGAATCACTGCTTACATTCCATTTAACAAAGGATATAACAAATAATAATCCTAAATTTATATGATGCGCATGGAGAAACCAGTAATCTTCCTTCAGTTGCCTTAGCATACTGTTGATATGCAACTTCACAAAGTATATCTTTACATCAAGATGTCCTCAAAGGGTCCACGTTTTTTGGTCCCCCCCCCCCAATCTACCGACCCCCTCCCCTCCTGGTGTTAGAGAATGACCACTTCCTGATGCAGCTTAGTGTCTATGTGTGCTGTCATATGAGCCATGACGTAGCAGACATGCAGCTATCAAGCCTCACCTTGTTGCCACAGCCTAAGCACACACATGACTATTTCACACAACACCCAGCTGACAAAAAAACTTTATTTTACATCAAAATAACGTTTTTAATTTTACATAACGTTATTTCATATTAAAGACCCTTAGAAAAACGTTGACATATAACATTATATAACGTTATAAAATGGTGTATAAAGTTATTTGTTTACTGGGCAGTCTGTGGTACAAGCTGTATCAATCACAGGAAAACACCTAAAGCATGTATTGTTGTTCTGAATATTGAACTGTGCTACTAACATAACTTATTTACATAATATAACAGACAGAATGGATTAGACCAACTGAAATAAGGCAGCATTTACAGTATCAGAAACATCAATGATGGCCTGGTCTACCTGTGTCTGTTACATGCCAATGCCCAGAGGAGCAGCACTGTCTGTGTTACCAACCACACAAACTGTGAACAGAGGAATGGTACTTATCGACAAACTGACATACAGGTTATGGGCCGCTCATTCAGCCAAATTGGCCACACTATACCCGCAATCAACTTAAAAGATGCTATGGATCGTGAGAAACAATAATCTGGCATTCGTTTTTAATTTTGAGATGCTCAACACCCCCTGCCCCGTATGCCCGCTCTGCAGTTTAAAAAGTTGGAAAATATTCAATTCATTAAATTGTGATTAACATTTCAGTCCCATAGTTCTTTCACGAGAGATGAAAGTTTCTACTGAACCTGAACCAACAATAGAAACTGATAGATCTATACATTATGCTAAGTCTCTGAGCCATCTGGTAAATATGTCCAAATCAATGTCACAAGCATTTCTAATGTGTTCACAGATTCTTCAACAGTCATTTTGCATACCCATTCTGTACATGATAGAAATACTACCAACAAAACCAAACAAAATCTGTTGAGTCTTTGGTGAATGTCGCAGAGAATGTTGGGTGGAGGGAAGTCAATGTTAAGTCAAATATTCAACTGGCAGCTAATAACAAAGATACACTATTATAGACAGTTCATATAGAGTAGAGATCTACACAGTCTGTAGGTTG
Organism: Harmothoe impar; assembly: GCA_947462335.1. Classification (NCBI taxonomy): domain Eukaryota; kingdom Metazoa; phylum Annelida; class Polychaeta; order Phyllodocida; family Polynoidae; genus Harmothoe; species Harmothoe impar. The sequence goes on from CANHQG010000247.1 coordinate 41,892, forward strand.
TTCTGTAGTCTGTTCATGTCAAACTTGTATTTAACCCAGATATGCCTAAGGAGGGAAATAGTGCTCTTTATATAACAACATTTTTTTTCCTGTGTTAAATTGATGTTTTTTGGGCATTTTTAGCAAAATTGGGAAATTCGCACTAATGGCCTCTGATTTATGGACCGTCCTTTTAAAAGGACGGTAGGCACATAGGACATCAAATTTTTATGGGGAGTTCATTATTCAAAATGTTTCATGTGACAATGATATGGATGCATATAAAATGATGCAATTACCTCAGTAAACTGTCCTCAGGGATGGCACTGGTGTTATTCTCAATTGTGAAGGTATGTTTTTAATTGTGCATGAGTTGATATATTGCCTAGCAACCACATTTGACAAAAATTCCATGCCTAGCAACAAGCACGCAGAGTAGGCCTAAGACAACTTTAGATACAGCTTATCTGAGTATGCAGACCCAAGGATACCCATGATACTTATTACATTTGTTTTGAATCAATATGTTGTCTATCCATGACATTCAAAAACATTCTGTGCCTAGCAACGAGCAATTGAATGGCATTAACAGCCTAGCAACAACATTCAAAAACATACTGTGCCTAGCAATGAGCCTGCGAAATGGCCCTAATCGAGCTTTAGATACACCTAACCCCAGTATGCAAACCCAAGGACACCAGTGATACCTTTCATTATTTGTTTGAATCAATATGTTGCCCTTCCATGCCATTAAAACATTCTGTGCCTAGCAACAAGCATGTAGAGTGGTCTCAATAGCCTTGCAATAAAATTCAAAAACATTCTGTGCCTAGCCTCAAGCATGGGAAATGGGCCGTATAGAGATTTGATGTCCCTTATCCCCAGAAAGAGACCCTAAATACTTGTTGGTATACATGATGCAAAGGTTACTGATCACTAAACGGTATGTGGCAAGCAATGGGAATTACAAGTATCATACTTTCCTCTCGTGAGCAAACCTGAAGATTTGAATTGATAATGTACTGGCGCTCTATACTATCACTGCAAAGGAGCCTTTATACTCTGGGCTGACATAGCTGAATAGCGGCCTTTTTGTAAGAAGCTGGATTGGAATTTGTCCCTGCCACATACTGGGATTCCGGTCAGTCAGTTGGGCACTGGTCTCACTGGAAGCTACATGTGGTGTACAGTGAGAGACCTTTGTCTGACTACACTGGCCCTACCAAAGATCTGGTCATTTTGTAGTAGAAACTCATTTAAAGTATCTCATTACCCATCCAATATTCTATACTGTGGCCTGGTCGCCTACCCATTCTCTTTTGCACTCATGATATCTAATTGTGTTCAAAAGACTACCCTGTGTGATCTACAATAGTGGCTGGAATAAGGACACCCCTGCTTATAAATTTTGATGATACAATTTACACTGTGCCTATACGAGACCTGTGTTTATTTGAGATAGAAACCTTACCTGAATCTTCATTTCAAAACCATCATTTCCCCTTTGCTTACACAGGACCTGTGCTTATTTGAGACCCCTGTGTTTATTCAAGCCACTACAATATTACTTATTCACTCCTGATCCAGAAATTCACCCAAAACCTTGACTATGGGCATCCTACACTGCTATTACTACAAAAATACAGGGCATTCCTCGTCATAATATTATAAGGCCCAAATCCCCCATGGGGAGGGTAAAATATGGATATTTTATAATTTGGGCTGAAAGAAAGTCATCTAATCTTTAACATGTTAAAAGAATATGACAATCAGAATATTTTATCTTCCAGAAACAGACATCTTTGTATTTTTCAAAATGATGCCCAATAGCATCACCCATTTCAAACTGCTAGTGCCAATTAGCTTCATCTATTTAGCATGGGCTTTCTCACAACACAGTCAAAACAAGATGGTGAAAACAACAGTTTTAAATGTTTTTTCCTCAGAAATCCAATTGTGGAGTTGACAACACATCTATTTTTGATAGAAATGCCTTTATTTGAAGTCCTAAAGGGACCTTTTTACATATTATTGGATGTCTCTAAAAGAATGTTTCTGGTTGCCATGGTAACCCAGTCTAAACTGTTATGGAGTAAAACAGTAATGAAATGGGCATTCTGAAAACGTTCATTTCTTATTTAATGGTGACCCAATCTAACAATGATGTAAAATACTGACTTTCATCAAATAGTTCTGGACCCATAAGGGTTAACTGTTGTTATATGTTGTTGCTAGGCTGTTTCTATAGGTCATTCCACATGCTTGTAGCTAGGCACAGAATGTTTTTAAATGTCATGGATACACAGCATATTGATCTAAAATGACCACAAGAAGTATCCTGGGTATCCTTGCGTCTGTATACTGGGGTCAGGTGTATCTAAAGCTTGAGCTCTCTAAGGGCCATTCCACATGTTTGGTGCCTGGCATGGAATGTTTTTTAATATTGTTGCTAGGCTGTTTAGGCTATGCCACATGCTTGTTGCTAGGCACAGAATGTTTTTAATGTCATGGACAGGCAACATATTGATTCAAACAAATAATGAAAGGTATCACTGGTGCCCTTGGTTTTGCATACTGGGGTTAGGTGTATCTAAAGCTCGTTTAGGGCCATTTCATACACTCGTTGCTAGGCACAGTGTGTTTTTGAATGTTGTTGCTAGGTTGTTAATGCCATTCTAATGCTCATTTCTAGGCACAGAATGTTTTTGAATGTCATGGATAGGCAACATATTGATTCAAAACAAATGCAATAAGTATCATGGGTATCCTTGGGTCTGTGTACTCTGGTTAGCTGTATCTAAAGCTCTCTTAGGCCTACTCTGCATGCTTGTTGCTAGGCATGGAATTTTTGTCAAATGTGGTTGCTAGGCAATATATCAACTCATGTACAATTAAGATCATACCTTCACAATTAAGAAAAACACCAATGCCATCATTGAGGACAGTTTACTGAGGTAATTGCATCATTTTATATGCATCCATATCATTGTCACATGAACAAATTTGAATAATGAGCTCCCCATGAAATTTTGATGTCCTACGTGCCTACCGTCCTTTTAAAAGGACGCTTTTAAACAATTATCCATAAGTGAGGGGTTAAACTAGTTAGATATGTTTTTGGTGCTAAAATTGCCTCTATGCCATTAGTTTCACATGTTTTTGACAAAAATGTTGAAAATTCATGCATTTGTCCTACTTTTCTAAGCCCTGTAAGAGTCAGGATTTTGAAACAGGCATTATTTGGTGAGAAACCCCTCTGCGTATGGTTGCCATGGTTACATGAAAAATGATATACATACTTGTTAAGTCAAAATAGAAGCATGTACCCTTGTTCTATCATAATTTGAAGTTTAAAACAATATGAATTCAATTTTGATATTATTTTAGTGATCATTAAAGTAGTGCATGTAGGCGTCCTTTTAAAAGGACGGTAGGCATATCTGGGTTAAACATATCCACATTTTCTTACTCATTCACTTCATGCAATCGCAATGGTTTCTTTCTTGTGTCAAATTTAAGTAATTTGATTAATTACTCCCATTTATTAGTTCCGAAATAATAAGTATTTGAAAATACTTGAAATGTAACCTTGATGATTAAACACTGTGTATGACCACCTCGTCCCATCCTATTGGTCACATCTAAAACGTCCACAACTATGCCACATATTCTCAGTCCACTAAATAGAATTTTCCCTTTTTATTTTATTTTGAGTTGCCTCTCCCTAACTGTTGATTCTTACTAAAAAGGAAGTAAATTATCTTTATCCAACACAGTTTAACATTGAGATTTTGAGTCAGTTTTGAGTCATTTTAAGTAATCCCTTGAAATTGTCAGTTGGGAGAATTCACACTTTATGATGGCAAGTTCATGTATCAACGGATTTTCCTTTGTATTATAATTGTATTAGAGACAGAGCTGTTCCATACTCTGCTGGTAAAATCAGTTATATTCTAAATAGACCACTTAAAAAGTGAAAATTTAATAAAATAATTTTTATAGAGACTGTGCAATAGTAATCTTCGGCAAACTACCGAGAAAATAGCTGAATTAACTGCATATTCTTATTGGACATAATACTGCACAGCCCTAACCTGAGTGTGTTGGGCCTTTACCCAGCTTTCCAAACATTTTCTAAACCATATTAACCATTTGTAAAATGTTAGGAATAGGTTATTTTGTTAGCTGGATAAGTATAAATACACTTTTAAAGGACAATGACATACTTTTTTGTGCCGAAGTGGTGGTGCCGCCAGGCACCACCAGAACGAGGTATATGATGTTTGCACTTTGCCAGAAGTCAGAACGGGCGCCGCCATCTTGGATTGTGCCGCCAACTTGGATTAAGGTGTCACAACACAAATTTATGCTTTGTGATAACAATAATATTAATCAACCTTTGATAGTTCCCGAGGTTGATTATAATCATACCTACCCCCTCTAATATGGACCCAAGGAATTTAATGGTTCTATCGGTTTGTTGCTAATACAGCTGGTTGCCTAGCAACAGCTATTCTAATTGTTTATCTGCCTAGCAACACACATTTCTATGGTCCTAAGGTCGATTATAACCATACCTACCCCCCTAATATGGACCCAAGGAATTCAATGGTTCTTTCGGTTGTTGCTAGTACAGCTGGTTGCCTAGCAACGGCTTTTCTAATTGTTTATCTGCCTAGCAATGCACGTTTCCATGGTCCTAAGGTTGATTATAATCAAACCTAACCCCCTTATATGGACCCAAGGAATTCAATGGTTCTATTAGTTTGTTGCTAATCCAGCTGGTTGCCTAGCAACATCTATTGTAATTGTTTATCTGCCTAGCAACACACATTTCCTTACCCCCTAACATGGACTCAAGGAATTCATAGGAAATGCCATATTTGAAGTAATATCATCCTCCCCCCTGATAACCCCTTCCCGGCCCTGCTTTTTTGGTGTTTTGAATGGGTTCCCTTCAAGCATACCAACCATGTAGACATTATGTTTCTTTGAATGCAAGAATTGCGGTTGTTGCCGCGTATAAAAATGCCTGAGGCATTTTTTTACGCGGCAACAACCGCAAGTCTTGTTTAAGTTAAAATCACAATGATGAAATAAGACAAATGTTTAGTCAAGCACTCTGTTATGTACTATGGTGCCCTTGGAGGGTTATTTAGATAACCTTTAAGTAACAGTCAACTAAAACAAGTACCCTGTATGATAAAGGTATGATGCCCTTGTATGTGTACAAGGTGGGACCTCAACTAAGGGCTGCATTCTGCTTTACTGAGCTGTGTCCATTGTTTTCACGATTGACTGGCGAGTAACTCACCCTAAAAGCCAGCACTATACTGTCCTAAAGGGTCAATGTAAGTGTGTGTCAGCCGTGGTGTTGCCCTTCGTATTTAGGCCACTCCAAATGATAAACTTGTTTCTCATCACCAAGCCATGAGAAATATGACGAGAGATTTTTTCCCCTCTTTTCTTTTTGCTGAGGGCTAAATGGGTATGGGAACCTAGGCTTATTAGTAATTAAAAGATAAATGATCCACACAAATTGTGAATATGCATGTTTTCTCTATTCAATCACATTTGCAGTACTGTAAGCTTCTATATATTATCATGTTTTTCCATTAAAATTTGCAAAAAAAACCAACAAAAAACTTTAGAACACAATTTTGGTGATACGCGCAGTAGTGAGAAATAGGTGTATTTTTTGGAGTGGCATTACACGAGGCCACATGGCAAGCTACTACAATAAGTGGTAAATGGTACAGACTGTGTGTGGAGATTGATGACCTCCTGTGTGGAGTTTGAAAAGGAGGGGTTCACCAAACACCCAAGTAGCGAAAACTATTGCACTGCAACTTGTAGATCGTAATATCATTATAAAATCTGTAGGGTCGGCATGATCCTTGAATGCAGCACTGGTGAGTTACTTACCATTATCAACCGTTTGTAATTACTAATGAAGTCCATGCTTAACTCCATTGCTGTAAAGGACCAAGTAAAATGACTCAAAATGACTAAGTGATGGATCTAAAAACAAAGTACCAAAACAGGTGGGGTCCAGACCCCAAGGATCCCCCCTCTGGATCTGCCCCCAGACATTATTCACTCATAGTTATTCATTTAAACCCAAAGTTTCATTTCCTTGGGTGTTCTTCTATAATTATATATAGGCTAAGTCTGACCTGATCGATACAAGAGGATAGTCTTTGACCGTGTGACCTCTTTGATCGGGTGAGCTCTGTAACCGGTTGACCTCTTTGACTGGGTGACATCTTTGACTGGAAAGCCTGAAAATGCGTACAATTATAATTGAAATAAAATGTCTAATACATAGTGTTAAAATATACATTATCTTTTCCCCAGCATTTCTGTCTACATAGCCCTCATTTGAGCCATTTTGACACTTACAGGTCAAAGAGGTCACCCAGTCAAAGAGGTCACCTGGTCAAAGACAATCAACTAGTATCCTTGTATCCATCGGCTATTGATTTGTAAATAACCACACATGAAACAGACAGGCATCAAGCAGAGTGTGATAGACGTCGACTTTATTGAACCAGCAATGTATATCAACTGATAGAATAGAAAGCATACTGATATCAAACATAACATAGGTTAGGACCTACACACATCTAATTCAACTGGACTGTCTGGTACTGTGCCGATCTCCTGCCTAGGCCACTCAAAAAAAGAATTGTTTCTCATCACCAAGCAATGACAAATATGACAAGTGCACTTTTTTATTTATTTATTTTTTTACTTGGGGCAAAAGTACACATGTAACATTGGACTTTTCGTGATCAATTTACATATTTGAGTAATTTGGGGTTAATTGATCAGCAAAAGTTGCTATAATGCAAGTTATACCTAGGTGATTGCATTGCTGAGAGCATAAGCTTTAATTTGATACCAAATTTGCCAATATTTTGGCAATTTTAACATATTTTTCATCAAAAAAAAAAAAAAAAAGATTGGGCAGTGATGAGAAGCAACTCTTTTTTTTAGTGGCCTTATATACAGAAGTAATATCTCCTGCTCCAATCATGCTACTAGATGTTTTAGGTTATTTTGTCAGCTGGGTAAGTAACAATACACTTTTTGATACAGTTGGTAAAGGTTAAACATACATTCTCAGTATAAAATAACAATGACAAAATATGAGACATAATCTAGCACTCATTTAAGGACAAATGTCGCTAAAGCCAGCACAAATGTCGCTAAAAGATGACATTTGTCGTCATGATGCAACAATGTAGCCCACAGGAGCAACTCGCTGGTGCTGCATTGGTGAATCATGACGACCCTCTGGAGGTGTCTCAACTCTGTAGGGTCAGCATGAAGCTTGAATGCAGCGCTGGTGAGTAACTCCCCAGGGCTGCATTCACGCATTATGATGACCAAGGGCATGATGCATTCACGCATCATAATGACCAAGGGCATGATGCATTCATGCATGATGCCATCAGACTTAATGGATTAATACACTTATGATGCAGTCAGTAAAGGTTAACATAATGCAATAGAAAGTAACAATAAAGTAATGTGATATACATGATCTACAACATACCATTACTGGACTATGCTGCCCTTAAAGTGTTGACTATAAACGTAATGGGTTACAGTCAACAGAAACAAGTATGGTAAAGCTAATGTTGAAATTACTGTAACAAATGTAACAATGACAAGAGTAACAAACTATGACATGCATAATATAACGGCACCCAATTACAGGACTGTGCTACCATTGAAAGGTTAACTAAACACCTTCCATTGCTGTAAATAACCAAGTAAAATGACGCAAAAATACTGAATGATAGCAAATAGCAAGAAGGAATAACATATCTATTTGTAAACCTGTATGTACATTGATATTGATTGTTAACCCTTTAAGGGCAGCATAATGTTTTAATGCTCTTTGTCATAATGATAAATGCATAAATTGAGTCCTGGTTAATGCTGCTGGCACGCACCATGATGACCATACAGGGCTGATACACTGCTGCACCAAGGAGCTGGCTAGTTACTGGTGACCCACTGTTGGTGCTTTTGTTAGGCGCAAAATCCGTCCGATTAGTGAGTTACTAAACCATTGTGACTGTAGCTTCCAGAAGAGTTCTGCAAAGAACCAGCTTCAGCTGCTGAATCTTTGCAAGCCTCTACCAGAAGCTACAGTCACGCTGGTTTACTAACTCACTAATCGGACAGATTTTGCATCTAACAAAAACGCATCACATCATGCGAGGCTAGTGGATGGATAGTTGTAGAGGATTGAATATCCAAAATACACAAATAGTCAGATACTTTTTAATATTTTCATGTCATGATACTCTATATCTATACTTAGTAATGCAAGTCAAGTTCGGTCTTTCCTGGCTCACAGGTATGCTTGATAAAGTACATTAGCACAGTCTTTATAAAAATGTATAGAACGAGCCATTGCCTCTAAAATATGAATTCTATAACACAATGGTGGACATCAGTAGACATTTAGTAGTTCTTTACGCTTAACTCGTTTATTGCCAACTACCAAATACCCTACTAAATGGTCAACATGATGCATGATCAAATAAAGCCTCGGCCAGTACAATTATCAGGTATGATATCATGATGACAAAGGGCATAATGCATTAAAGTACTTTTTTAGTACTCTAAGGGGTGATCCATAAAGTATAGCCTTGGGTGCCCAGTGATAGAGGTATGCCTAAAAGCGTGACAAAGGGGCGGGGCGAGCTTTAAAAAAGGCCAAAATTTGCATGACTTACTTTATGAATGACTCCCTAAGAGTGCCGGTTTGCCCCTGCGTGTATTCTAATGTAACACTATGCACCCTCTGTACCTCTACCTACTGTCATGTTACACTATGGTGTAGTCCCACACCTGTAGACTGTAACAGGTGTGACACCTGGTCTCTGTCTGCACCCTCTGTACCTCTACCTACTGTCATGTTACACTATGGTGTAGTCCCACACCTGTAGACTGTAACAGGTGTGACACCTGGTCTCTGTCTGCACCCTCTATACCTCTACCTACTGTCATGTTACACTATGGTGTAGTCCTGCACCACACCTGTAGACTGTAACAGGTGTGACACCTGGTCTCTGTCTGCACCCTCTGTACCTCTACCTACTGTCATGTTACACTATGGTGTAGTCCTGCACCACACCTGTAGACTGTAACAGGTGTGATACCTGGTCTCCGTCTGCACCCTCTTGGGCTACAATGGTTGTATACTTCAGTTCCAGCTTTATACCTGCCTGTTGACATTCCTGTCCCAGATTGATCACATCCTGTAGTTCTGCTGGTTCTGTTCTACCACCACACACATCAACACTCCCACACTGTGACAGGAGGGGAGCATGGTGTAGGAGACAGGACAGTAGACCTGTCAGTTGGGCTGTATCATGTACCCATATGTACGCATCCCCTGTCCCCACAGGCCTGCATGCTGGTCGATTTCCAGATATAAGCTGTGGGGACTTGATGTAGGCAGGTTCTTGTATACAGCTGCAGGATGCACCAGCAGCTCTGCCGCATCTGACGGGCACCAGGCCATGATGGATGTCAAGACACCATAGAAGCTGCCCTCCGCCCACCTGGTGCCACCACCCACCGCACAGGCACTAGAAATAGAGAAACACAGTCGACATTACATGGGGCTGTACAGCTGTGTGCCCCAGAATTGGGGTATTCAGAATCATTAACACATAAGTTTACACAATGGCCCTAGACCCCTAAATTCAACACGGCGACATGGGTCTTTTTGGGGGCTTAGTGACGTGGGACATAAGGAATAAATAGATAGTGACATGGGACATTTCTTAAAATTGACATGGCAACATGGGCATTTCTTAAAATCAACATTGCAACATGAGCAAGATAGACAGGAGACATGGGGACCCCCCCCCCCCATTCAAGGGCCCCTACACAGGATTCATTGGATTGATGCATGCCGGGACCATCCATTACCGTAAAACCTTGCGTATAAGCCGCGGCCTGTACGCAAATCAGACTCAGCTTTCTTTTGATACCAAACATGCCTATATAGGGTGCGGCTTATACGAGAATTTTTATAAGTATACTACAGTACGAAATTAACAATTCTCCTCTGCGGCTTATAGGATCGCACCAAACTCTGGGTGCGGCTTATACGCGAGGTTTTACGGTACTTACATACGCACCAAGGGGATAGGGTCAAGCCAAATGCGTAAATCCGTACAGGGGGTTGGCGGGGGGAGGGGGGTGGGAGGGCAAGGACCATTTTGGCATATGCATTGTCTATGCTTTGGGGTGTTTTCATAAGAGATACAATGTTGGGCCCAAATACCCACCCAAATACCCAACCAAAATAAAATTCTGGGGATCTCCAAGACCCCATTTCACACACAATGCAACAAATCGTCTATTCCCAGTCAGTAAGACGGATGGCTGTTGTGTACGTACCCTACGACGATGACTATCGCTAAGCGCTACTTCACCTTATGAACGGCAGCACCTCTGTCTAGTTTTGGTCTGTACAACATGCTATCCGTTCACGAGTTACCACGTGTATTCTCGTACGTAATAAATCACTTCACGAACATAACAATGGCGACGACCACGGGATGAAAATTCACGCGGAGTAAAGTTGATAATCTTGCCTGGCATACAAAGTGTCTCTCCCTGCAGATGTCAACATAAGTTCAACAAAGGGGTAAGGAAGCCCTAAAACCAAAATTGGATGAACTGTTATTGCCCAAAAGTGATAAACTTTGTTGTGAAAAGTGAAGTCCCTGAAACTGAAAGTAGACTCCAGATCCCAAAAGTGAAAGTGAACTCTATGAAAGTGAAAGTAGATCTCTGAAACTAAAAGTGACTGTGCATTTGTGTAGGCTAGGCCCTATATCTACAAGTGTTGATCTACAAATGAGTGACTCTGAAATAAGTGATCTTGAATCTGAGGCTGGGAGTCTACATCTAGAAACTATGGCTGAAGCTAGGAATGTTGTGAGTGCCATAGGAGAGTTTAGTCCCAATAAAGAAAAGTGGGCTAATTATCAAAGAAGGTTTAATGCTTGGATGAGAATAAACAAAATCCAGGATGATGAAAAAATTGATGCCTTCATATCTATGGTGGGACCTGAGGTAGTGGATCTTTTGGTTGCATTGTGTGCCCCTGCTGAAATTGAAACCAAAACATATGCCCAGCTAACTACATTGATTAGTAACCACTATACCTCAGGGTCAAATGAGCTAATCGAGAGCTTCAAGTTTGATGAGCGGAAACAGGGTGATAATGAGTCAGTTGCAGACTACATAGTGGCCTTAAAAAAAAATCAGCATACATTGCGGGTTTGGGGATGAAGACCAAATCAAAAAGAGGCTAAGAAACCGCCTGGTTACCGGGTTGAGATCCGCTGCGATTAAAAACAGACTGTTAGGCTTGGGGGCAGGGTTGACATGGGAGAAAGCCGTAGACATAGGCACGTCAATGGACACGGCTTGCCATGGTAATCAGCTCATGGGGCCTACCCATGAGGTCAACCGGGTTCAACGTGGTAGCTACAAGAACAAAGGAAAAGCCCGCACTAAAAATAAGTGTTATCGTTGTGATGGCGACCACGAGGGCCGGTGCCCATTCGAAACGGAAAAGTGTTTCAACTGTGATAAAATTGGACACATTGCCAAGGCTTGCAAAACGAAGTCGGCTCAAGGTCAATCTCAGTCGAGAGGTAGCTCACGTCCGTACCGTGGCCGCGGAAGAGGTCGCGGGCGAGGCCAAGGCCGTGCACATTACGTCGATGACGACGAAAAACAAGAGGAAGAGGTCAGTTACGCATCACTGTTTGAAGTTAAAAGCGGAAAATACGGAGAAATAACAGTGAATGCCCGTGTCGAAAACAACGAAATGACATTTGCTTTAGACACGGCATCGGCAGTTTCGATTGTCGGTGAGGACGACTACAAAGAATTCTTCCCCGATTTTGAGTTACGCGAAGCTTCTATCAACTTAAAATCGTACACCGGACACAAAGTTGAGCTACTCGGTGAAATCGACGTCCATGTGGAGTACAAGGGTCAAAAGAGACAGTTGCCACTGGTGATCGCGAAAGGCGTCCGTACACCGTTATTCGGACGGACCTGGCTAAAAGCCATACGTATAGACTGGGAAAATGTCTTCGCGATACATGCAACGCCCGTGGAACAGCTCCTGCATGAGTATCAGTCCGTGTTCAAAGGAGAGATAGGAGAGATAAAGGGCTTTGAGGCGACAATTGAGTTAAAACCAGATGCCACGCCAAAGTTCAAAAAGGCGCGTTCCATTGTCTATAACCTCACAGACGGTGTAAAGAAGGAGCTAAATAGGCTTGAAGAAAGTGGAGTTTATCGCCGCATTGAAAGAAGTGATTGGGCATCTCCAATAGTAGTGGTTCCAAAAGATAATGGACAGATGAGATTGTGTGGTGACTACAAAGTGACTATAAACAGTGCGGTTGTCGATCAACCATATACGCTACCCACAGCTGAGGATATATTCGCTACGCTGGCGGGTGGTGGCCAGTTAACGAAACTGGACCTGTCTAGTGCCTACATGCAAGTGGTGGTGGAGGAAAAGTCAAGAAAGTACCTGACCATCAACACTTTGCAAGGACTTTACGAAGTTACTAGACTTCCCTATGGGGTAAAGACAGCACCACACATCTTCCAAAGGATCATGGACCAGGTCTTACAAGGAATTCCTGGTGTTTGCTGCTATATAGACGATATCCTGATAACTGCTCCCACAAAGGACGAGCACCTAAAGCGCCTCCAACTGGTACTTCAAAGACTAGACAAGCATGACATCCGAGTGAAACGGGAGAAGTGTTCCTTCTTGGCTCCCGAAGTCCAATATCTCGGACATGTGATCAGCAAGGAGGGTCGTAGGCCCGTACCAGAAAAAGTGAGCGCAGTAAAAGACGCCAAAGCACCAGAAGATGTCTCAGAACTTCGCACATTCCTCGGGATGGTCAACTACTATGGTGGGTTCGTTAAGAATTTGTCCACAATTCTCGCTCCGTTAAATAATCTCCTGCGAGATGGCGTCCCCTGGAAGTGGTCAAAGGAGTGCGAAGGGGCATTCGGGAAAGTCAAAGACGCCCTTACCAGTGAAACAGTGTTAACACATTACGATGTGAACAAAGAGCTTCTCCTCGCGACAGACGCATCTCCTTACGGAGTTGGTGCGGTTCTGTCACACGTTGACGAGAACGGAGAGGAGCGACCGATTGCCTACGCGTCAGTGACTCTAACGAAAGCTGAGAGGAACTACGCCCAAATAGAACGCGAAGCGTTAGGCATTATCTTCGGAGTTAAGAAATTCCACAAGTACCTGTATGGTAGGTCATTTACACTGTTGACCGACCATAAGCCACTGACCAAAATATTGGGTCCGAAAACGGATGTGCCAACGTTGGCAGCACTAAGACTGCAGAGATGGTCTCTCATACTGATGACCTACAACTATGAGGTCAAATATAAAAGATCAGAGGATCATGCCAATGCCGACTATCTGAGTCGGGCACCAGTGGACATAGCCAAAGATAATATGGAAGCTGAAGTGAACTATTTTAGCCACACTGACAAGTTACCGATCAACGCCAGAGACATCAAAGAAGCGACCCGAAAAGATCGGATCCTCACCAAAGTGTATGAGTTCACCATGAATGGTTGGCCGAACCATGTTGACGATAATGAACTGTTACCATTTTATACCAGACGACACGAGCTATCGTGTGACCAAGGATGTCTTCTGTGGGGTATGCGAGTTATCATTCCACAGAAACTGCAGGAGCGAATGCTAGAAGAGCTACACATCGAGCACGTCGGTATAGTGCGCATGAAAGCACTAGCTCGTAGCTACCTGTGGTTTCCCGGCATCGACAATGCTATAGAAGCATTAATCAAAGCATGCAAAACATGCCTGAGTCTCAAGAACGATCCACCAGCATCTCCGATGTATCCATGGCGATATCCTCAAAGGCCATGGGACCGACTGCACATAGACTTTGCAGAGTACAAATCTGAAATGTTCCTAGTGGTAGTAGACGCACACTCAAAGTGGTTAGATGTAGTGCTCATGAAATCTACGACCGCAGAAAAGACCATAGAGGTACTGGAGCGGATGTTCGCCCATGACGGGTTCCCAAGAGAGGTTGTGAGCGACAACGGCCCACAATTCATCGCGGAAGTGTTTCGCGAGTTCCTGCATAACAAGGGTATAAAACATACCTTGACCGCTCCCTACCATCCAGCGTCCAACGGACTTGCAGAACGAGCGGTGCAGACCCTGAAAAATGCCTTAAAGCGGCATACATTGGACGAGAAACCCGGCATGACTACTCACAGAAAGCTGTGTAGTTTCCTCCTGTCGTATAATTCGACGCCTCACTCGGTGACAGGGGTATCCCCATCCGAGTTGTTTCTCAAGAGACAGCTCCACACACGGTTGTCGATGATAAAACCCGACCTTCATGTGACGGTGGAGGGAAAACAGGACAAAATGATAGAGTATCGAGACCAGCGAGTGCCACAGCTAAGAGAGTTCGAGAAAGGAGAAAGAGTATGTGTAAAGAACTGCCGAGGCACCGACGTAAAGTATGTACCTGGATCCATAGTGTCTAGGAAGGGTCCCGTACAGTACTTGGTACGAATCGGCCGTAACATCCGTTACGTCCATGTCGACCATCTTCGAAAGTCCGGCGAAGCCATCGAAGATGACATTGATGACGAACAGCTCAGGCCTATGCAAAGGCCAATCACGGATATCATAAGTGATATACCCAAAGGTGGTACTGACCCTGTAGTTGTGGAAACGCCAGCTACGGCCATGCCACAGGATGATGTGGTTACCTATGAGGAACCACCCAGAGCTATTCCACCCCAGGTGGTTGCTACTCCACCAAGAGTGCCGTCTCCAAGACGTGTATCTGTGAGACCTAGAAGGCCTCCAGCAAAGTTCAATGACTATGTGCCTAAATAACTGTTCTATTTCAGAGACTAATATATTTGTGTTTCTGACACTACTGTTCATGTTAAAGTAACATTACATAAAGATAAGAGTTATCGTTATCAGTAATCTCAAAGAGATAAAAGACTCCTTATACTATACTACAGTAATATCAAAGAGACTCAAAGACTTTAAGTTCATGGACACCAATAAGGTGATGTTTAACCATATGTTTATTCCAGCATATATATTAAGTGTGGAGGAGTGTTGTGTACGTACCCTACGACGATGACTATCGCTAAGCGCTACTTCACCTTATGAACGGCAGCACCTCTGTCTAGTTTTGGTCTGTACAACATGCTATCCATTCACGAGTTACCACGTGTATTCTCGTACGTAATAAACCACTTCACGAACATAACAATGGCCTGTGGTCAGGGAACATTTGAGTGAAAAGGGGGATTATTCACACAATTTAGGAGACTATCCTATCAAAAGATGTCTATTTCTCAGGACATGCCTAATTTTAATAGTATCTAATGAATTGGATGTTGAGAAAAATATAGAATGAAGGCTTTACCTTCCAAATTATGGCTGGGTTATTTACTGGGGGGATGAATATTCTCTTACCGAACCCCCATCCCATCGTTATTGGAGTGGGCTATGTTCTCTGTAACGCTGTGAAACTAGGTCAAGCCCACTCTTATATAGTCACCCTATTTTTTTGAGCAGACGTCTTTTCGCTGATTTATTACACCTTGATGAAATATCCTGTCAACTATTTGAGCTAAATCATTCTTTCGCAAAACACCTCAGGAATCTGTATGTGTCAAAAAAAATGGGAAAAAAAGAAGTTGTATCACCTAAAATAAGAGATTTCTTTGAAAAACTGAAAAAAACCTGAGATTCTCCCCCAAAAAAGTGAACCTTTGGAGAACCTAATTTTCGACATGATTTCAGTAGTGTACCATTTTGATTGTTGTTCTGTTGTATTCCCTACTAAAAATGGTGATAATATATGTCCTTAGTTTGTTCAAAATATTCTCCATCAAAACAATATTTTGATGTGAACTTTGCAATTGATTGCGTAATTTTCATAATCTGCGGTGCATCGTGATTCCGGCTGCTCTGTCGATTTTGAAAAACCCGTACATCCAAATTTGCTCCCCCCCCAGTGTTAGTAGTGAGCCGGGTATTGGCGCTGGTAGCAGAGGGTCTGTTCCCGACCAGTACATGGCCTACTGCATGCCGCCCACCCCCACCAATCTCCAGTGCAGAGGTGATCAAAACAAACAATCAAAAGGATTACCTCTGCCACAGCCCATGTATGTCACAGAAGTAGTTCGGCAGTCACACTTAATAACCCCAGAACTCCTTCTGTATTCGTTATTAGGGTAGATTCACCACTTTTGGACGTTCGTTTTCACTGTGAACGTAACTCTTTTTCATGTAATGTTGGAATTAAGATTTATCAACTTATTTTCGGTTTGGAAATTTATAACACACTTTAAGAGGGGATGACTACCGACTATATAGTGCATCATACTGATCATATTGTATGGATTCCAGTTGAGTGTCCGACTTAAGGTGTGTGTTCGTCTTTGGGTGAATCTACCCTATGTGCGAACTGTATGGATTGCAGTGTACACTCCACGTGGCTCGGTTTTGGTAATCCCAACAGCACAGGCCAGTTTATTGACACTTCAGGGACTATTTCCCTGGGGAAAACATGATAAAAAAAACATTATACTGTAAATGTACAGCTCTGAGATGACATATGTTAATAACAGATAGAAATACATGGACTAAGAGGGAAAATCATTATTAATATGACATATTAATATAGGTAAACATGAGTATGAATTTGGACGAATTTGGTCGTAATCTGGTGCCTGGGGCAGAGAGTAATCATCTTTGAGTGTTCGTTGTGATTACCCGCTGCACGGGAGAATGCACCCCCACGTGTTAGTAGTGAACAGGGGCGGCGGAACCACGGTAGGCCAGGGGGGCCACGGCCCCCCCAACTTTCAGGTTAGGGGGGCCAGAATATGTTTTGGCCCCCCAACATTTTGCCCAGTCTAGGAAATTTATTCTTGCTGATTTTCTCCATTTCATCATGTTATTAACTTACCTCAAAGACCCTGTGCAAGCCTATGTATTGTAGGAGCCTAAATGTTCCACCAACAGTCAGATTGCAATCCATGTGTAAGGGTCCTGGTGGAGGGGCGGGGGTTATTGTATACAGTAGAAAGTGCCGTGTACAAAGCTAATTGTAAATGATACATTCCCTTTTATAGGGCTATATTTATTTAATTGAAAATCAGAATAGATATTTATTGACACCTCCCCCATAAAACGCAATAGAATGGACCCTTTCTCTTTGAGATTTTCAAAATTCCCGGGGGGAACATGCCCCCAGACCCCCTGCTATTTTTTACCACTAATTCTTCCGGATATTTAGGTTGTCATTTTGATTTGACATACTGCCACTTATTTCACCCCCCCCCCCTCCACCCACTATTTTGCATGAAACATTCACCCACATCATATTTTCGCGCATCAGAGAAAACGCGTGAAATAAGCGAAAATTTATATGGTTGGGCCTTTGGCCCCCCCAACTTTCAGTATGTTCCGCCGCCCCTGGTGAACGGGTATTGGCGCTGGTAGCAGAGGGTCTGTTCCCGACCTGTACACAGCCTACTGTCGATTTTGAAAAACCCGTACATCCAAATTTGCTCCCCCCCCCATGTGTAAGTAGTGAGCTGGGTATTGGCGCTGGTAGCAGAGGGTCTGTTCCTGCCCTATAGCTGTAGTACCCATTTATCCCCACTCATCCCCTTCCGTTTATCCCCTTCTGTTTATCCTTCCGTTTATCCTTCCGTTTATCCCCTTCCATTTATCCCCTTCCGTTTATCCCCTTCCGTTTACCCCCTTCCGTTTATCCCCTTCCGTTTATCCCGTTCTCCTTTTATCCCGTTCTCCTTTTATCCCGTTCTCCTTTTATCCCGTTTTCCCGTTCTCCCTTTATCCTGTTCTCCCTTTATCCCGCTCTCCCTTTATCCCGTTCTCCCTTTATCCCACCTGCTGTGTTGCACTGGTTAACCTCAGGTCGTTTGGTGGTGCTGCATTGCGGCCCTTCAAAGGAGGTGTTTTTACACAAGGAGTCTACAGGCAGAGTTTCAGCTCCGTAGGGCCATTATTTACCGAGTTACAGAAGAAAAGACATTTTTTGGTATAATTTCTATGAAACTCAATATTTATTTTTCATTTATCTTTTTATCATAAAGGTAGAAGTTGGACTTTACTTATCAATTCGTTAAAATAATTCTAGG
The DNA here is from genome assembly GCA_947462335.1 of Harmothoe impar. Lineage (NCBI taxonomy): Eukaryota > Metazoa > Annelida > Polychaeta > Phyllodocida > Polynoidae > Harmothoe > Harmothoe impar. The sequence goes on from CANHQG010000247.1 coordinate 60,162, forward strand.
TCCAATTTTTTACATATATATATATGCACTTTAAAAAAAGGGTGTTTTCACCCAGGGTTGATACAGGTCACATGTAGAGGGGTCTGGGTGAACAATGACCACCTAGGCCTACTGTAGTCCAGACTATTGACAAAAAGGGGAGAGGGTGCTCTAGGCAATTTTATCACTGTAGGCCTACTAATGTAGTCCAGACTATTGAGAAAAAGGGGGGGTGCTATAGGCAATTTTATCAATGTA